>ML802519.1:166210-196720 GCA_009831015.1 Picea engelmannii | reverse complement strand
ATGTTTATAACTCTGGATTTCACAGTAAAGACTCACTGCCACTAAGATTAATGATTCAAAGTTAGAAAAGGAGAGAAATTATTAATAATCTACACTAACTGATTCACCCCCCCCTCTCAGTTAGTTCATACCTGTAACAAGGGGGAATGATCATACAACTGGATCTAGCAAAAGCCTATGACAAAATTAGCTGGCACTATATGGTCAAGAATTTGGAAGCCTTCGGGTTCACCCAACACTGGATCAGTTGGATAGTCAACCTAGTATCCACAACAAGCTACTCACTACTAATAAATGGATCCCCTGCCAAACTGTTCTGGGCCACGAGAGGCATCAGACAAGGAGACCCGCTGTCCCCCTTCCTTTTCATTCTGATGATGGAAGGTCTCAGTCGAAGCATAAAAAGCGCAACTACAACATGTGAAATAAAAGGTATCACACCTTTTGAAAATTGCCCTACTTCCACACACCAACAGTTCGTGGATGACACCTTACTTCATGGCATACCCATGGTTAAGGAAGAAAAATCCTACAAATGAATCCTAGAAGAGTTTGGGGAAGCCTCGGGTGCAAAGATCAACCATTCCAAATCAATGATCTTCTTCTTCAATACCAACCCTGCAATCCAAAGAAATTTGGCGAACATTTTGGGCTTTGAGCGCAAAGCACTCCCAACTAAGTACTTGGGCATTCCCCTGACAGACAAAGCCTACAAAATGTCAACCTGGGAAGGAATAATCAACAAATTACATGAGCGAGTGAAAAACTGGACGTACAGATCCCTCAACGTAACTGGAAGATTGATTCTGACCAAGTTTATTTTGCAAGCAATTCCAACCTTTATGATGTCCGTTTTCCCAACCCCCAAGGGGATACTACAAAAAATAAGAACCATCCAGAGGGAATTCATGTGGCGAGGAGCGAAAACAAGGAAAAATTGGGCCTTGGTGGCTTGGGAGAAGGTCCGTAATCCAAAAATCAAAGGAGGTTTGGGGCTACAAGACCCGCAAGTGACAAATGATGCTTATGGGGTGAAGCTCTGGTGGCGCAGGGTCAAAGAAACTACTACACCATGGGTAAACCTATGGAAGACAAAGTATGCTCCGGACATAAGCGACCGGGAAAAAATACGCTTCAGAGGCACCAGGGAAGGTTCAACCATCTGGAACCTAGCTTGGTGCAACAAAGCCTGGATTCAAACACACAGCTTTTGGGATGTAAGAAATGGCAGAACAACCAGGTTTTGGGAGGACGCCTGGCAACAGGAACCTAGAATGGAGAAACCAGACAGGGAGGAACTCCAACAGGAGCTGATTGCACAAGGTAAAACCAGAGTCTACCATTACTAGAAACAAGAAACAGATCGCAACAGATGTATAATCTGGAACACGCTCAACCCACATAATAGAGCCCAAACCGCAACAACAGTAAAAGAGGTGGAGGAGGAATTGGGGAGACGAAAAATTGTAGTCACGGAAGGAAATGACCAGTTGAGATGGGGACAAAAAGACGACGGGGAATTCAATCTAAAAGAAGTCCGACACTATATTGCAGACCAGGACCAAGAAGACCCGATGCAACAATGGGACAAGCTTTGGAACAACCCCCATTGGCCAAAAATAAATTTTTTCCAATGGTTAATACTCCACAACCGAATTCTAACTTGGGAAAACCTAAGGAAAAGAGGTTTCATAGGTCCTTCCAGATGTCACCTCTTTCAAGCCAAGGAAGAAGCAACGAATCATCTCCTTGACGAATGCACCTACATAACATAAATATGAGACTGGGCGGCAGGTATCTTCCGATAGTCAAATAGGATCCGAGGTAACATCTCCGCAACCATCAATATGTGGAAGGAGAACTACAATGAAAACAAAGAGGTGAATCTCTGTTGGACCCTCATCTCGGGAATGATCATATGGGCAATATGGAAGGAAAGGAACTGACTCATCTTCAGGAACCAAAGCTGACTGGAAGGGAAGATCAAGGAAACAATAATCTCCATGACAAAAGAAATGGTACAGAGCCGCAACTGCCAAACAGGAAGAGAACAACTCACAGAGCAGGACACCCGAATCCTAGAAGCCTTCCACCTAAAAGATGGACGAGGTAAAAACCTATGTTTTTTTAGCAAGGGTAAGATGTAAACAAAGATATAGGGTTACTAAGAAAAATAAAAAGTCGACACCTATGCCACGTTAGCAAGGGTGACATGTCCAAAAATATAAAGGGGTACTAAGAAAATGAAAAGTTTGACATCTATGCCACACGCGAAAGTGTGACATGTCAACAAAGATAAATGGGCATTAGGAAAAACAAAATTTCGACACCTATGCTATGCAAACAAAGAGAAAGTGGTACTAAGAAAACAAAGAGGTCGAAACCTATGCCTCGTCAACAAAGAGAAATAGGTCCTATGAAAAAAAATATCTAGACACCTATGCCACATCAATAGGGATGACATGTCAACAAACATAAAGGGGTACTAGCAAAAATAAAACGTTGACACCTATTCCTTGTCAGGAAGGGTGACATGTCAACAAAGAGAAAGAGGTATAGGAAAAATAAAATGTCATCACCTATTCGACATCAACAAGGGTGACATGTCTGTATAGAATAAGGGGTAGTAAGAAAAATAAAAGCTTGATACCTATGCCTCATCAACAATCGACTGCCAAGGAGAAGGGCCGATGGATGACAGTTCATATCTCTTCTGATTTGAGATTGATGGTGCAGATTGCCACATAGGTAAGACTGTCTATCAGTTTCAGAAACAAAAAAAAAGTTTGACACCTATGCCATGTCAACAAAAATAAAGGGGTACTAAGAAAAATAAGAGGTTGAAACATATGCCACGTTAGCAAAGAGAAAGGGGTACTAAGAAAAAGAGAAGGTCGACACATGTTCCACATCGGCAGGGGTGACATGTCAACAAACATAAAGGGGTACTAACAAAACAAAGAGTTTGAAACCTTGCCTTGTCAGCAAGGGTGAACGCCAACAAAGAGAAACATGTACTAAGAAAAATAAAATATCAACACCTATGCCATTTCGGGAAGGGTGACATGTCCGCAAAGAAAAAAGGGTACTAAGAGAAGGAAAATGTTGAGACCTATGCCACATGAGCAAGGGTGACATGTCAACAAGGATAAAGGGTTATTAAGAAAAATAAAATTTCGACACCTACACCATGTCAATAAAGAGAAAGGGTAACTAAGAACAAGAAGAGGTTCAAATGTATGCTAGATCACCAAGGGTGACATTTCAACAAAGAGAAAGGGGTACTAAGAGAAGCATAAGGTCTACACCCATGTCTTGTTAGCAAGGGTGACACATCAACAAAGATAAATGGGTAAGAAGAAAAAGAAAAGGTCAACACCTATGCTACGATAGCAAGGGTGACATGTCCACAAATATAAAGGGGTACTAAGAAAAATAAAAGTTCAACACCTATGCCATGTCAACAAAGAGAAGAGATACTAAGAAAATTAAGAGGTTGAAATGTATGCCAAATAAAAAAGGGTGACACGTTAGCTAAGAGCAAGGGGTACTAAGGAAAATACAAGTTTGACACCAATGCCACGTCAATAAGTCTGACATGTTAGAAAACGTAAAGGGGTACTAAGAAAAAGAAGAAGTTGACACTTATGCCTTTTTAACAAGGGTGACACATGATCCAATATAAAGATGTAGTAATAAAAATGAAAGGTTGACACCTATTCCATGTCAACAAGTGTGACATGTTTTCAAGGATAAAGGGGTACCAAGAAAATATTTTTTTTGACACCTTTGCCACATCAACAAGGGTGACACATCAACAAAGATATAGGGGTAGTAAGAAAAGGAAAATATTGACACATGAAAAATGGTCACACGTCAACAATGATAAAGGGGTACTAAGAAAAATAAAAGTTTGACACCTATGCCACTTAAGGAAAGAGAAAGGGGTACTATGAAAAAGAAGAGGGAGAAACCCATGCCACGTAAGCAAGGGTGACACATCAACAAAGAGAAAGGGATACTAAGAAAGAGATAAGTTCGATACTTATGCGACATTAGCAATGGTGACACGTCAATAAAGATAAAGGTCTACTAAGAAAAATAAAATGTGAAAACCTATGCCATGTCCACAATAGTGACATGTCTGTAAAGATAATGGGTTACTAAGAAAAGGAAAATTTCGACACCTATGCCACATGAGTAAGGGTGACACATCAACAAAGATAAAGGGGTACTAAGAAAAATAAAATTTCAACACCTATGACACATCGACAAAGATAAAGGGGTATTAAGAAAAAGAAGATGTAATAACCTATGTCTTGTTAGCAAGGGTGAGATGTCAACACAGATAAAGGGGTGATAAGAAAAAGAAAAAGTCAACACCTATGTCACATTAGCAAGGGTGACATGTCTATAAATATAAAGGGGTACTAAGAAAAGGAAAAGTTTGACACCTATGCCACATGATAAAGTTTGACACATCAACAAAGATAAAGGGATACTAAGAAAAATAAAAGTTCAACACCTATGCCATGCGAGAAAAGAGAAAGTGGTACTCAGAAAACAAAGAGGTGGAAACCTATGCCACTTTAGCAAAGAGAAAGGGGTCCTATGAAAAAGAGAAGGTCGACACCTATGTCACATCGACATAGATGGCATGTCAACAAACATAAAGGGGTACTAACAAAAATAAAAGTTTGACACCTATGACACGTCAACAATCGATTGCCAAGGAGAAGGGATGATGACCGAAGGTTAGGTTGGTAGAGTGGACAATATACATAGATCAATGGTTCAGATCTCTTTCGATTTGAGATTGATGGTGCATATTTCCACATAGGCAAGATTGTCCATCAATTTAAAAAAAAAGGTTTTCCACCTATGTCATGTAAGCAAAACGAGAGGGATACTAAGAAAAAGAAGAGGTTGAATCCTATGACATGTTAGCAAAGAGAAAGGGGTACTAATAAAATGAGAAGGTCGATACCCATGCCACATCAACATGGGTGACATGTGAAGGAACATAAAGGGGTACTAACAAAACAAAGAGGTTGAAACCTATGCCTTGTTAGCAAGGGTGACACGCCAACAAAGAGAAAGGGGTACTAAGAAAAATAAAATGTTAGTACCTATGCCATTTCAGCAAGGGTGACATGTCTATAAATAAAAAAGGGTACTGAGAAAAGGAAATGTTTGACACCTATTCCACATGAGCAAGGGTGACACATCAATAATGATAAAGGGTTATTAATAAAAAGAAAAGTTCGAAACCTATTCCATGTCAGTAAAGAGAAAGGGTTACTAAGAAACGGAAAAGGTTAAAACCTATACCACATCAACAAGGGTGACACTTCAACAAAGAGAAAGTGGTACTAAGAGAAGGATAAGGTCGACATCTATGCTACATCAATGATGATGACTTGTGAGAAAAGATAAATAAGTACTAAGGAAGTGAAAAGGTTGAAACCCATGAGTTGTTAGCAAGGGTGACACGTCAATAAAGATAAAGGGGTACTAAGAAAAAGAAAAGGTCAACACCTATGCCATGTTAGCAAGGGAAGCATGTCTACAAATATAAAGGGGTACTAAAAGATATAAAAGTTTGACACCTATGCCATGTCAACAAAGAGAAGGGGTACTAAGAAAATTAAGAGGTCGAAACCTATGCCAAATAAAAAAGGGTGACACGTCAGTGAGGAGAAAGGAATACTAAGGAAAAGAGAAGTTCGACACCAATGCCACGTCAAAAAATGTGACATGTTGAAAAACATAAAGGGGTACTAAGAAAAAGAAGAAGTCGACACTTATGCCTTGTCAACAAATGTTACACATCATCAAATATAAATAGGTAGTAAGAAAAATAAAGGGTTGACATCTATGCCATGTCAACAAGTGTGACATGTTCGAAAGGATAAAAGGGTACTAATAAAAGGAAAATTTTGAAACCTTTTCCAAATGAGCAAGGGTGACACGTCAACAAAGATAAAGTGATACTAAGAAAAGAAAAGTTTGACACATATAACACGTTGGCAAAGAGAAATGGGTACTAAGGAAAATAAGAGATTGAAACCTCTACCATTTGGCAAGAGTGACATGTATTGAGAGAGAAAGGGGTACTAAGAAAAATAGAAGATCAACACCTATGACACATTAGCATGTGTGACAAGTTAGAAAAAATAAAGGGGTACTAAGAAAAAGAGAAGGTTAACACCTATGCCTTGTCAGAAGGGTGACATGTCAGCGAAAATAAATTGGTACTTAGCAATATAAAAGGTCGACACGTATTCCATGTTAGCAAGGGTGACATGTTCGAAAAGATAGAGGGGTAGTAAGAAAAGGAAAATCTTGAGATCTATGCCAGAAGAGAAAGGGTCACACATTAACAATGATAAGGGGTGCTATGAAAAAGAAAAGTTCGACACCTAGGCCACTTCAGGAAAGATAATGGGTTACTAAGAAAAGGAAGAGGTTGAAACCTATGCCACATAAGGGTGACACATCAACAAAGAGAAAGAGGTACTAAGAAAAAGAGAAGGTTGACACCTATGCCACATTAGCATGGTTGACAGGTTAGAAAAGATAAATGGGTACTAAGAAAAAGAAAAAGGTTAACACCTATGCCTTTTCAAAAGGAAGGCACGTTAGCAAAGATAAATGGGTACTAAGCAAAATAAAAGGTTGACACGTATTCCACGTAAAAAAGGGTAACATGTCCGCAAATATATAAGGGTCGTAAGAAAAGGAAAAGCTTGACACCTATGCCAAAAGAGGGAGGGTCACACTTCAACAATGATAAGGGGTACTAAGAAAAACAAAAGTTCGACACCTATGTCACTTTAGGAAATATAAATGGGTACTAAGAAAAAGACGAGGTCGAAACCTATGCCACGTAAGTAGGGGTGACACATCAACAAAGAGAAAGGGGTACTAAGAAATAGAGAAGTTCGACACCTATGACACATTAGAAATGGTGACATGTTAGTAAAGATAAAGGTCTACTAAGAAAAATAAAATGTGAATATATATACCATGTCCGCAAGGGTGACATGTCTACAAAGATAATGGGGTACTAAGAAAAGGCAAAGTTCAACACCTATGCCACATGAGCAAGGGTGACACATCAACAAAGATAAATGGGTACTAAGAAAAATAAAATTTTGACACCTATGACAAATCAAAAAAGAGATAGGGTTACTAAGAAAAAGAAGAGGTAAAAACCTATGTATTTTTAGCAAGGGTGAGATGTCAATAAAGATAAAGGGGTAGTAAGAAAATGAAAAATTCGACACCTATGCCATGTTCGCAAGGGTGACATGTCTAGAAATATAAAGGGGTAGTAAGACAAGGAAAAGTTCGAAACACATGCCACACAAGAAAGGGTGACACGTCAACAATGATCAATGGGTACTAAGAAAAATAAAATTTCGACAGCTATGCCATGCCAACAAAGAGAAAGTGGTACTAAGAAAACGAAGAGGTCGAAACCTATTGCACACCAGGAAAGAGAAAGGGGTCCTATGAAAAATAGAAGGTCGACACCTATGCCACATAAGCATAGATGACACGTTAGCAAACATAAAGGGGCAGTAACAAAAATAAAAGTTGACACCTATTCCTTGGAAATAAGGGTGACATGTCCTCAAAGAGAAAGGGGTATTAAGAAAAAGAAAAATGGGTACTAAGAAAAATAAAAGTTTGGCACCTATGACACGTCAACAATTAACTGCCAAGGATAAAAACTGATGACCGACAGCCGAGACGACAATTTGGACAGTATCCATAGATCAGTGGTCTAGATATCTTCCGATTTGAGATTAACGGTGTAGATGGCCACATAGGCAAGACTATCCATCAATTTCAATTTTTTTTTAAACCTATGTCATGTTAGAAAAAAGAAAGGGATACTAAGAAAAATAAGAGGTTGAAACCTATGGCATGTTAGCAAAGATAAAAGGGGTACTAATAAAAATAGAAGGTCAACAACTCTGCCACATTGACAGGGGTGACATGTCAACAAACATATAAAATGAAGAGGTTGACACCTATTCCTTTTCAGCAAGGGTGACATGTTAGCAAAGAGAAAGGGGTACCAAGAAAACTAAAATATCAACACCTATGACATTTTGGCAAGGGTGACATGTCCGTAAAGAAAAAGGGGTACGAAGAAGAGGAAAAGTTTGACACCTATGCAACATGAACAAGGGTGACATTTCAACAAGGATAAAGGGTTATTATGAAAAATAAAATTTTGACACCTATTCCATGTCAGTAAAGAGGAAGGGGTGCTAAGAAAAATAAGAGGTTGAAATATATGCCACATTAGCAAAGGTGACACTTCAAGAAAAAGATAGGGGTATTAAGAGAAGCATAAGGTCAACACCTATGCCACATCAATGACGGTGACATGTCAACAACGTTAAATAAGTACTAAGGAAATGAAAAGGTTGACACCCATGCCTTGTTAGCAGGGGTGACACATCAACAAAGATAAATGGGTACTAAGAAAAAGAAAAGGTCAACACCCATTCCACGTTATCAAGGGTGACATGTCCACAAATATAAATGGGTACTAAGAAAAATAAAAAATCAACACCTATGCCATGTCAAGAAAGAGAAGGGGTACTAAGAAAATTAAGAGGTCGAAACCTATGCCAATTGAGCAAGGGCGACACACCAGCTAAGAGAAAGGGGTACTAAAGAAAAGATAAGTTAGACACCAATGCCAAGTCAACAAGTGTGACATGTTAGCAAACATAAAGGGGTACTAAGAAAAAGAAGAGGTCGACACTTATGCCTTATCATCATGGGTTACATGTCATCAAATATAAAGAGGTAGTAACAAAAATAAAAGGTTGAAACATATGCCATGTAAACAAGTGTGACATGTTTGCAAGGATAAAGGGGTACTAAGAAAAGGAAAAATTTGACACCTTCTCCACATGAGAAAGGGTGACACGTCAGCAAAGATAAATAGGTACGAAGAAAAATAAAAGTTTGACAAAGATAAACCTCTACTATGTTGGCAAGGGTGACATGCCTTGAAAGAGAAAGGGGTACTAAGAAAAAGATAAGTTCGACACCTATGCCACATTAGCATGAGTGACAAATTACCATAGATAAAGGGGTACTAAGAAAATTAAAAGGTTAACACCTATGCCTTGTCAGAAGGGTGACATGTCAGCAAAGATATAGGGGTACTAAGAAAAATAAAAGGTCGACACGTATTCCACAACAAAAAGGGTGACATGTCTGCAAAGATATAGGGATAGTAAGAAAAGAAAAATCTTGACACCTTTGCCACATGAGCAAGGATTGCATGTGAACAATGATAAATGGGTACTAAGAAAAATAAAAGTTTGACACCTATGCCACTTTAGGAAAGAGAAAGTGGTACTAAGAAAAAGAAGAGGTCGAAACCTATGCCACATAAGCAAGGGTGACGTATCAACAAAGAAAAAGAGGTAATAAGAAAAATGGAAGTTTGACACCTACGCCACACTAGCAAGGCGACACGTTAGTAAATATAAATGAGCAAGGGTGACTCATGAACACAGATATAAATGTACTAATAAATAGAAAAGGTTAACACCTATTCCTTGTTAGAAGGGTGACATGTCCGCAAATAAAAAGGGGTACTAAGAAAAGAAAAAGTTCGGCACCTATCCCATTCCAGTAAAGAGAAAGTGGTACTAAGAAAATGAAGAGGTCAAAACCTATTCCACATCAACAAAGAGAAAGGGCTCTTATGAAAAAGAGAAGGTCGAGACCTATGGCACATCACCAGGGATGACACCTAAGAAAACATAAAGGGATACTAAAAAAAATAAAAGGCTGACTCCGATTCCCTGTATGCAAGGGTAACATGTCAACAAAGAGAAAGGGGTACTAAGAAAAAGAAAATGTCAGCACCTATGCTACGTCAACAAGGATTGCATGTCTGTAAAGAAAAAGGGGTACTAAGAAAAATAAAAGTTTGACACCTATGCCATGTCAACAATCGACTTCCAAGGAGAAGGGATGATGGCTGAAGGTCGGGTCAGAAGTTTGGACAGTATCCACAGATCAATGGTCCATATCTCTTCCAATTTGAGATCGACGGTGTAGATTGCCACATAGTAAGACTGCCCATCAATTTCAAAATAAAATGTTTGACATCGATGCCATGTCATTAAAGAGAAAGGGGTACTAAGAAAAAGAAGAGGTAAAAACTTATCTCTTGTTAGCAAGGGTGGGATGTGAACAAAGATAAAGGGGTACTAAGAAAAAGGAAAAGTCGACACCTATGCCACGTTAGCGAGGGTGACATGTACATAAATGTAAAGGGGTACTAAGAAAAGAAAATGTTCAACACCTATGCCATACGAGAAAGGGGGACACATCGAAAAATATAAAGGGGTACTAAGAAAAATAAATGTTTGACACATATTCTAAGCCAACAAAGAGAAAGTGGTACTAGGAAAACAAAGAGGTCAAAACCTATGTCACTTCAGTAAAGAGAAAGGGGTCCTATGAAAAGAATAAGGTCGACACCTATTCCACATCAGCAAGGATGACACATCAACAAACATAAATGGGTACTAACAAAAATAAAAGGCTGACACCTATTCCTTGTGAGCAAAGAGAAAGGGGTACTAAGAGAAAGAAAATGTCAGCACCTATGCTACATCAGCAAGGGTGACATGTATGTAAAGAAAAATGGGTACTAAGAAAAATAAAATTTTGACATCTATGCTATGTCAGCAATCGACTACCAAGGATAAGGGTTGATGACCAACGATTAGGTCGGTAGTTTGGACAGTATCCACAGATCAACGGTCCATATCTATTCTGATTTGAGATCGATGGTGCATATTTCCACATAGGCAAGGGTGTCCATCAGTTTAAAAAAAATAAAATTTCGACACCTATGCCATGTCAGCAACAAGAAATGGGTACTAAGAAAAATAAGAGGTTGAATCCTATGCCATGTTAGCAAAGATAAAGGGGTACTAAGAAAACGATAAGGTCAAAACTTATGCCACATCGGCAGGGGTGTCATGTCACAAAAAATAAAGGGGTATTAACAAAACTTAGAGGTTAACATCTATGCCTTGTTAGAAAGGTTGACATGTTAGCAAATAGAATGGGTACAAAGACAAATAAAATGTCAACACCTGTGCCATTTCATCAAGGGTCACATGTCCATAACGAAAAAAAGGTACTAAGAAAAGGAAAAGTTTAATAACTGTGCCACATGAGCAAGGGTGACATATGAACAAGGATAAATGGTTATCGAGTTTAATAAAATTTTGACACCTATGCCATGTCAGTAAAGAGAAAGGGGTACTAAGAAAAATAAGAGGTTGAAACCTATGCCACATCAACAAAGAGAAAGGGGTACTAAGAGAAGAAGAAGGTCAACACCTATGCCGCATCAACGACAGTGACATGTCAATAAAGATAAATAAGTAAGGGTGACCCGTTAGCTAAGAGTAAGGGGTACTAAGGAAAAGAGAAGTTTGACACCAATGTTAGGTCAACAACTGTGACATGTTAGCAAACATAAAGGTGACACTAAGAAAGGAAAATTTTGACACCTTTTCCACATTAGCAATGGTGACACATCAACAAAGATAAAGGGGTACTAGGAAAAAGAAAATTTTGACACATATAACACATTGGCAAAAAGAAAGGGGTATGTTGACTGGTCCAAATGGCCCGTCAAACATGGAAGGGAGAATGCCCAATGGAAAGTCCCATTCAGACTCACTCTCGTTTGGGATAGTGTTTCTAACTAGTATTTTGGCCTGGTTGCCACTCTAAAATTATTATCTAGATATGAATATGAGAACCGAAGGTTCTCCTAGGAATTAAAAACTGAGACTAAAATAATGAATGCTATCCACTGATAAGCTAATATGAAATCCTAATCTAAACCAAGAAAAAGAGAAGTTCAACACATATGCCACATTAGCAATGGTGACACATCATTACAGATAAAAGTCTACTAAGAAAAAGAAAATGTCAACACATATGCCATGTACGTAAGGGTGACATGTCAGGAAAGATAATGGGGTACTAAGAAAAGGAAAAGTTCGACACCTATTCCACATGAGCAAGGGTGACACATCAACAAAGATAAAGGGGTACTACGAAGAAGAAAATTTCAACACCTATGACACATCAACAAAGAGAAATGGGTAATAAGAAAAGGAAGAGGTAAAAACCTATGTCTTGTTAGCAATGGTGAGATGTCAAAAAAGATAAAGGGGTATTAAGAAAAAGAAAAAGTCGATGCCTATGCCACATTAGCAAGGGTGACATGTCCAGAAATATAAAGGGGTACTAAGAAGAGGAAAATTTCGACACCTATTCCACATGAGAAAGGGTGACACATCAACAAAGATAGAGGGGTACTAAAAAAAAAGTTCGACACCTATACCATGCGAACAAAGAGAAATTGGTACTAAGAAAACAAGGAGGTCGTAACCTATGCCATGTGAGCAAAGAGAAAGGGGTTCTATGAAAAATATAAGTTTGACACCTATGCCACATCAGCAGGTATGAAATGTCAACAAACATAAAGGGGTACTAACAAAACTAAAATGCTGACACCTATTCCTTGTCAGCAAAGAGAAAGGGGTACTAAGAGAAAAAAAATGTCAACACCTATGCTACGTCAACACGGGTGACATGTTTGTAAAGAAAAAGGGTACTTATAAAAACAAAAGTTTGACACCTATGCCATGTCAACAATCAATTGCCAAGGAGAAGGGCCGACGACTGATGGTCGGGTCGACAGTTTGGACAGTATTCTCAGATCAACAATCTAGATGTATTCTTATTTGAGATCGATAATGCAGATTCCTTCATCGGAAAGACTATCCATTCATTTAAAAAAAAAAATGTTCAACACCTATGCCATGTCAGCAAAAAAAAAGGGGGTACTCAGAAAAATAAGTTCAAACCTATGCCACATTATCAAAGAGAAAGAGTTACTAAGAAAAAGAGAAGGTCGACACATGTGCCACATCAACATGAGTGACATGCCAACAAACATAAAGGGGTACTAAAAAAATGAAGAGATTGACATCTATGCCTTGTCAACAAGGGCCACATGAGAAAGGGGGACATGTCAACAAGGATAGAGGGCTATTAAGAAAAATAAAAGTTCGACACCTATGCTATGTCAGTAAAGAGAAATGGATACTAAGAAAAAGAAGAGGTTGAAGCCTATGCCACATCAGCAAGAGTGACACTTCCACAAAGAAAAAGAGGTACTAAGAGAAGCATAACGTTGACACCTATGCCACATCAACAACAATGAAATTTCATGAAAGATAAATAAGTAATAAGGAAATGAAAAGGTTGACACCCACGCCTTGTTAATGAGGTAGACACATCAAAAAATTTAAAGGGGTACTAAGAAAAATAAAATATCAACACCTATGCCACATTAGCAAGGGTGACATGTCCACAAATATAAAGGGGTACTGAGAAAAATAAAAGTTCAACACCTATGCCATGTCAACAAAGAGAAGGGGTATTGTGAAAATTATGAGGTCGAAACCTATGCAAACTCAGCAAGGGTGACATGTCAGCTAAGGGCAAGGGGTACTAACGAAAATACATGTTCGACACCGATGTCATGTCAACAAGTGGGATATGTTAGTGAACGTAAAGGAGTACTAAGAAAAAGAAGAGGTCGACACTTATGCCTTGTCAACAAGGTTGACACGTCATTAAATATAGAGAGGTAGTCAGAAAAATAAAAGGTTGATACTTATGCCATATCAACAAGTGTGACATGTTCGCAAGGATAAATGCGTACAAAGGAACTAAAAAATTTGACACCTTTGCCACATGAGCAAGGTTGACACATCAACAAAGATAGAGGGTTTCTAAGAAATGTTTTTTTTTTTTACTCATATAACACATTGGCGAAGAGAAAGGGGTACTAGGGAATATAAGAGATCGAAACCTCTACCATGTCAACAAGGGTGACATGTCTTGAAAGGGAAAGGGGTACTAGGAAAAAGTGAAGGTCAACACCTATGCCACATTAGCATGGTTGATAGGTTAGCAAAGATAAAGAGGTACTAAGAAAAAGAAAAGGTTAACACCTATGCCTTGCCAGAAGGGTTACAGGTTAACAAATATGAGGGAGTACTAAGAAAAATAAAAGGTGAGAAGACATTCCATGTCAGCAAGGGTGACATGAGCAAAGGTCACACGTCAACAATGATAAAGGGGTATTAAAGAAAATAACAATTGGACACCTATGCCACTCCAGGAAAGAGAAAGGGGTAATAAGAAAAAGAAGAGGTCGAAACCTATGCCATGTAAGCAAGAGTGACACATCAGTGAAGAGAAAGGGGTACCAAGAAAAAGAGAAGTTCGACATCTATGCCACATTAGAAATGGTGACAAGTCAGTAAATATAAAGTTCTACTAAGAAAAATAAAATGTCATCACCTATGCCATGCTCGCAAGGGTGACATATTTGCAAAGATAATTAGGTACTAAAAAAGGAAAAGTTTGACACCTATGCCACATGAGCAAGGGTGACACATCAACATAGATAAATGGGTACTAAGAAAAGAAAATTTCAACACCTATGACTCATCAATAAAGAGAAAGGGGTACTAAGAAAAATAAGCAGTAAAAACCTATGTCTTGTTAGCAAGGGTGAGATGTCAACAAAGATAAAGGGGTAGTAAGAAAAAGAAAAAGTTGACACCTATGACACATTAGCAAGGGTGACATGTATAGAAATATTAAGGGGTACTAATAAAATGAAAAGTTGGACACCTATGGAACACGAGAAAGGGTGACACGTCAACAAAGATAAAGGGATACTAAGAAAAATAAAAGTTCGACACCTATTCCATGCCAACAAAGAAAAAGTGGTACTAAGAAAATGAAGAGGTCTAAACCTATGGCATGTTAATAGAGAGAAAGGGATCCTGTGAAAAAGAGAAGGTCAACACTTATGCCACATCAGGAGGGATGGCATGTTAGCAAACATAAAGGGGTACTAACAAAAATAAAAGGTTGACACCTATTCCTTGTCAAAAAAGATAAATGGGTACTAAGAAAAAGAAAATGTCAGCACCTATTCTACGCCAACAAGGGTGACATGTTCGTAAAGAAAAAGGTGTACTAAGAAAAATAGAAGTTTGACACCTATGCCATGTCAACGATCGATTTCCAAGGAGAATTGCCAACAATCAATGGTTGGGTCAAAATTTTGGATAGTATCCATAGATCAACGACCCAAATCTCTTCCGATTTGAGTTGGACGATGCAGTTTGCCTCATAGGCAAGACTATCCATCGGTTTAAAAAAAAAAAACTTCAACACCTATGCTATTCAACAAAAAGAAAGTGGTACCAAGAAAAATAATAGGTTGAAATTTATGCCACATTAACAAAGAGAAAGGGGTACTAAGAAAAAAAGAAGATTGACACCTATGACACATTAGCATGTGTGACAAGTTAGCAAAGATAAAGGGGTACTAAGAAAAAGAAAAGGTTAACACCTATGCCTTGTCAAAAGGGTGACATGTCTTCGAAGATAAATGGGTACTTTGCAATATAAAAGGTCGATACGTATTCCACGTTAGCAAGGGTGACATGTCCACAAATATATAGGGGTAGTAAGAAAAGGAAAATCTTGAGACCTATGCTAGAAGAGCGAGGGTCACATGTCAACAGTGATAAGGGGTGCTATGGAAAAGAAACGTTTGACACCTATGCCACTTCAGGAAAGATAAAGGGGTACTAAGAAAAAGAATAGGTCGAAACCTATGCCACGTAAGGGTGACACATCAACAAAGAGAAAGGGGTACAAAGAAAAAGAGAAGGTCGACACCTATGCCACATTAGCATGGTTGACATGTTAGCAAAGTTAAAGGGGTACTAATAAAAATAAAAAGGTTAACACCTATGCCTTTTAAGAAGGGTGACACGTCAGCAAAGATAAATGGGTACTAAGAAAAATAAAAGGTTGACATGTATTCCACATCGACAAGGATGAGATGTCCGCAAAGACATAGGGGTAGTAAGAAAAGGAAAAGATGGAGACCTATTCCAGAAGAGCGAGGTCACACGTCAACAATGATAAGTGGTACTAAGAAAAATAAAAGTTTGACACCTATGTCACTTCGGGAAAGATAAATGGGTACTAAGAAAAAGAAGAGGTCGAAACCTATTCCACGTAAGTAAGGGTGACACATCACAAAGAGAAAGGGGTACTAAGAAATAGAGAAGTTCGACACCTATGCCACATTAACAATGGTGAGATGTTAGTAAATATAAAGGTCTACTAAGAAAAATAAAATGTGAATACCTATGCCATGTCCTCAAGGCGGACATGTCTACAACGATAATGGGGTACTAAGAAAAGGAAACGTTCGACACCTATGCCACATGAGAAAGGGTGACATATCAACAAAGATAAATGGGTACTAATAACAAGAAAATTTTGATACCTATGACATATCAAGAAAGAGATAGGGGTACTAATAAAAAGAAGAGGTAAAAACCTATTTCCTTTTAGCAAGGGTGAGATGTCAATAAAGATAAAGGGGTACTAAGAAAATGAAAAAGTCGACAGTTATGCCACGTTAGAAAGGGTGACATTTCTAGAAATATAAAGGGGTAGTAAGAAAAGGAAATGTTCGACACATATGCCACACAAGAAAGGGTGACCCGTCAATAATGATCAATGGGTACAAAGAAAAATAAAAGTTCGACACTTATGCCATGCCAACAAAGAGAAATTGGTACTAAGAAAACAAAGAGGTCGAAACCTATTCCATGTCAGGAAAGAGAAAGGGGTCGTATGAAGAATAGAAGGTCGACACCTATTCCACATCAGCATGGATGACACGTTAGCAAACATAAATGTACTAACAATAATAGAAACTTACACTTATTCCTTGCTAATAAGGGTGACATGTCCTCAAAGAGAAAGGGGTACTAAGAAAAATAAAATCTCAGCACCTATGCTACGTTAGTAAGGGTGACATGTCCGTAAAGAAAAATGGGTTCTAATAAAAATAAAAGTTTGACTCCTATGACACGTCAACAATCGAATTCCAAGGAGAAAAATTGACAATCGACGATCAGGTTGACAATTTTGATAGTATCCACAGATCAATGGTCTAGATATCTTCTGATTTGAGATTAACGATGTAGATGGCCACATAGGCAAGACTATCCATCAGTTTCAATTTTTTTTTTTACACTTATGTCATGTTAGAAAAAATAAAGGGATACTAAGAAAAATAAGAGGTTCAAACCTATGGTATGTTAGCAAAGATGAAAGGGGTAGTAATAAAAATAGAAGGTCGACAACACCTATGGCATGTAAACAAGTGTGACATGTTTGCAAGGACAAAAGGGTACTAATAAAAGGAAAATTTTGACCCCTTCTCCACATGAGAAAGGGTGACATGTCGAAAAAGATAAATATGTACTAAGAAAAATAAAAGTTTGACATAGATAACACGTTGGAAGAGAGAAAGAGGTACTAGGAAAAATAAGAGATCGCAACCTCTACTATGTCGGAAAGGTTGACATGCATTGAAAGAGAAAGGGGTAGTAAGAAAAAGAGAAGTTTGACACCTATGCCACATTAGCATGAGTGACAAATTACAAAATATAAAGGGGTACTAAGAAAGAGAAAAGGTTAACACCTATGCCTTGTCAGAAGGGTGACATGTCAACAAAAATAAAGGGGTACTAAGCAAAATAAAAGGTCATCACGTATTCCGTGACAAAAAGGGTGACATGTCTACAAATATATAGGGATAGTAAGAAAATAAAAATCTTGACACCTGTGCCACATGAACAAGGATTACATGTCAACAATGATAAAGGGGTACTAAGAAAAATGAAAATTTGACACCTATGCCACTTCAGGAAAGAGAAAGTGGTACTAAGAAAAAGAATATGTCGAAACCTATGCTACATAAGCAAGGGTGACACATCAACAAAGAAAAAAGGGTAATAATAAAAAGAGAAGTTTGACACCTATGCCACATTAGCAATGGTGACACGATAGTAAAGATAAATGTCTACTAATAAAATGAAAATTTCAATACCTATGCCATGTTTGCAAGGGTGACATGTCTGCAAAGATAATGGGGTTTTAGGAAAAGGAAAAGTTAGACACCTATGCCAGATGAAAAAGGGTGACACAACAACAAATATATAGAGGTACTAAGAAAAAGAAAAGGAAACGTTTAACACTTATACTAGATGAGCAAGGGTGACACATGAACAAAGATATAGAGGTACTAAGAAAAAGAAAACGTTAACACCTATGCCTTGTCAGAAGGGTGACATGTTCGCAAATAAAACGAGGTACTAAGAAAATCAAAAGTTCGGCACATATCCCATGCCAGTAAAGAGAAAGTGGTACTAAGAAAATGAAGAGGTCGAAACCTATGCCACATCAACAAAGAGAAAGGGGTCTTATGAAAAAGAGAAGGTCGACACCTATGCCACATCAACATGGATGACACCTTAGCAAACATAAAGGGATACTAACAAAAATAAAATGCTCTCTCCTATTCCTTGTATGCAAGGGTGTCATGTCAACAAAGAGAAAGGGGTACTAAGAAAAAGAAAATGTCATCACCTATTCTACATCAACAAGGATGGCATGTTTGTAAATAAAAAGGGGTACTAAGAAAAATAAAAGTTTTACACCTATGCCATGTTAGGAATCAACTTCCAAGGATAAGGGCCGATGGCCAACGATCGGGTCAGATGTTTGGACAGTATCCAGAGATCAATGTTCCATATCTCTTCCGATTTGAGATCAACGATTTCAGAAAGGGTGACATGTCTGCAAATAAAAAGGGGTACTAAGATAATGAAAATGTTGACACCTATGCCACATGAGCAAGGGTGACATGTCAACAAGGATAAAGGGTTATTAAGAAAAATAAAATTTCAATACCTACACCATGCTAATAAAGAGAAAGGGGTACTAATAAAAAGAAGAGGTTCAAACCTATTCTACATCACCAAGGGTGACAATTCAACAAAGATAAAAGGGTACTAAGAGAAGCATAAGATTGACACCCATGCCTTGTTAGCAAGGGCGACACATCAACAAAGATAAATGGGTACTAATAAAAGAAAAGGTCAACACCTATGCCACGTTAGCAGGGTTGACATGTCCACAAATATAAAGGGGTACTAAAAAAATAAATTTCAACACCTATGCCATGTCAACAAAGAGAATATATACTACGGAAATTAAGAGGTCAAAATGTATTCCAAATCAACAAGGGTGACACGTTAGCTAAGAGCAAGGGCTACTAAGGAAAATACAAGTTCGACACCAATGCTATGTCAACAAGTGTGACATGTTAGTAAATGTAAAGGGGTACTAAGAAAAAGAAGAAGCTGACACTTATGCCTTGTCAACAAGGGTGACACGTGATCCAATATAAAGATGTAGTAATAAAAATGAAAGGTTGACACCTATTCCATGTCAACAAGTGTGACATGTTTGCAAGGATAAAGGGGTACCAAGAAAATATTTTTTTTGACACCTTTTCCACATCAGTAAGGGTGACATGTCAACAAAGATATAGGGGTAGTAATAAAAGGAAAATATTGACACATGAACAATGGTCACACATCAACAATGATAAAGGGGTACTAAGAAAAATAAAAGTTCGACACCTATGCCACTTTAGGAAAGAGAAAGGGGTACTATGAAAAAGAAGAGGTTGAAACCCATGCCACGTAAGAAAGAGTGACACATCAACAAAGAGAAAGGGCTACTAAGAAAACTATAAGTTCGACACCTATGCCACATTAGCAATGGTGACACGTCAATAAAGATAAAGGTCTACTAAGAAAAATAAAATGTGAACACCTATTCCATTTCCGCAACAATGACATGTCTGCAAAGATAATGGGGTACTAATAAAAGGAAAATTTCGACACCTATGCCACATGAGTAAGGGTGACACATCAACAAAGATAAAGGGTTACTAAGAAAAATAAACTTTCAACACCCATGACACATCAACAAAGATAAACGGGTATTAAGAAAAACAATATTTAATAACCTATGTCTTGTTAGCAAGGGTGAGATGTCAACACTGATGAAGGGGTAATAAGAAAAAGAAAAAGTCAACACCTATGCCACGTTAGCAAGGGTGAAATGTCCATAAATATTAAGGGGTACTAAGAAAATGAAAAGTTTGACACCTATGCCACACGCTAAAGGGTGACACGCCAACAAATATAAAGGGGTCCTAAGAAAAATAAAAGTTCAACACCTATGACATGCGAGCAAAGAGAAAGTGGTACTGAGAAAACAAAGAGGTGGAAACCTATGCCACACCAGCAAAGAGAAAGGTGTCCTATGAAAAAGAGAAGGTCGCACCAATGCCACATCGATAGAGATGACACGTCAACAAACATAAAGGGGTACTAACAAAAATAAAAGACTCACACGTATTCCTTGTCAACAAAGGTGACATGTCAAGAAAGAGAAAGGGGTACGAAGAAAAAGAAAATGTCAGCATCTATGCTACGTCAACAAGGGGGATATGTTCGTAAAGAAAAAGGGGTACCGATAAAAATAAAAGTTTGACACCTATGACACATCAACGATCGACTGCCAAGGAGAAGGGCTGACGACAGATGGTTGGGTCGGTAGACTGGACAATATACATAGATCAATGGTTCAAATCCATTTCGATTTGAGATCTATGGTGAAAATTGCTATGTAGGAAAGACTGTCCATCAATTAAAAAAAAAACGTTTGATACCTATGCCATGTAAGAAAAATGAAAGGGATACTAAGAAAAAGAAGAGGTTGAATCCTATGACACGTTAGCAAAGAGAAAGGGGTACTAAGAAAACAAGAAGGTTGATACCCATGCCACATTAGGAGGGGTTACATGTCAACGAACATTAAGGGGTACTAACAAAACGAATAGGCTGAAACCTATGCCTTGTCAGCAAGGGTGACACGTCAACAACGAGAAAGGGGTACTAAGAAAAATAAAATGTTAGTACCTATGCCATTTCAACAAGGGTGACATGTCCATAAAGGAAAATGGGTACTGAGAAAGGGAAATGTTTGACACTTATTCCACAGGAGCAAGGGTGACACATCAACAATGATAAAGGTTTATTAAGAAAAAGAAAAGTTCGACACCTATGCCATGTCAGTAAAGAGAAAGGGATACTAAGAAATGGAAAAGGTTAAAACCTATACCACATCAACAAGGGTGACACTTCAACAAAGATAAAGTGGTACTAAGAGAAGTAGAAGGTCAACATCTATGCTACATCAACGATGATGAATTGTGAGCAAAGGTAAATAAGTACTAAGGAAATGAAAAGGTTGAAACCCATGCCTTGTTAGAAAGGGTGACACATCAATAAAGATAAAGGGGTACTAAGAAAAAGAAAATGTGAACACCTATGCCATGTTAGTAAGGGTGACATGTCTACAAATATAAAGGGGCACTAAAAAATATAAAAGTTCAACACCTATGCCATGTCAACAAAGAGAAGGGGTACTAAGAAAATTAAGAGGTCAAAACCTATGCCAACTCAACAAGGGTGACACGCCAGTGAAGAGCAAGGAGTACTATAGAAAAGAGAAGGTCCACACCAATGTCACATCAACATGTGTGGCATGTTAGCAAACATAAAGGGGTACTAAGAAGAAGAAGAGTTCGACACCTATGCCACATCAGTAGGGATGAAACCTCAACAAACATAAAGGGATACTAACAAAAATAAAAGGTTGACTCATATTCCTTGTATGCAAGGGTGACAAATCAACGAAGAGAAAGGGGTACTAAGAAAAAGAAAATTTCAGCACCTATGCTACATCAACAAGGATGGAATGTCTGTAAAGAAAAATGGGTACTAAGAAAAATAAAATTTTGACACCTATGCCACATCAGCAATCGACTTCCAAGGGGAAGGGATGATGACCGACGGTCGGGTCAGAAGTTTGGACAGTATCCACAGATTAATGGTCACAATATCTTATGATTTGAGATCAACGGTGTCAGAAAGGGTGAGATGTCCGCAAAGAAAAAGGGGTACTAAGAGAAGGAAAATGTTGACACCTGTGCTACATGAGAAAGGGTGACATGTCAACAAGGATAAAGGGTTATTAAGAATTATAAAAGTTCGACAACGACACAATGTTAATAAAGAGAAAGGGGTACTAAGAAAAATAAGAGGTTCAAACCTATGCTACATCACCAAGGGTGAAAATTCAACAAAGAGAAAGGGGTACTAAGAGAAGCATAAGGTCGACACCCATGCCTTGTTAGCAAGGGTGACACATCAAAAAATATAAATGGGTACTAAGAAAAAGAAAAGGTCAACACCTATGCCACGTTAGCAAGGGTGACCTGTCCACAAATATAAATGGGTACTAAGAAAAATAAAAGTTCAACACCTATGCCATGTCAACAAAGAGTAGAGATACTAAGAAAATTAAGAGGTCAAAATGTATGCCAAATCAATAAGGGTGACACTTTAGCTAAGATCAAGGGGCACTAAGGAAAATACAAGTTCGACACTAATTCCATGTCAAAAAGTGTGACATGTTAGCAAACGTAATGGGGTACTAAGAAAAATAAGAAGTTGACACTTATGCCTTGTCAACAAGGGTGACACATGATCTAATATAAAGATGTAGTAAGAAAAATGAAAGGTTCAAACCTATTCTGTGTCAACAAGTGTGACATGTTTGGAAGGATAAATGGGTACCAATTAAATAAATTTTTTGACACCCTTTCCAAATCAACAAAGGTGACACACCAACAAAGATATAGGGGTAGTAAGAAAAGGGCAATATTGACACATGAACTATGGTTACACGTCAACAATGATAAAGGGGTACTAAAAAAAATAAAAGTTCGACACCTATGACACTTCTGGAAAGGGAAAGGGGTACTATGAAAAAGAAGAGGTTGAAACCCATGCCACGTAAGAAAGGGTGACACATCAACAAAGAGAAAAGCCTACTAAGAAAAAGATAAGTTTGACACCTATGCCACAATAGCAATGGTGACACGTCAATAAAGATAAAGGTATACTAAGAAAAATAAAATGTGAACACCTATGCCATGTTCGCAACAATGACATGTCTGCAAAGATAATGGGGTACTAAGAAAAGGAAACGTTCGAAACCTATGGCACATGAGTAAGGGTGACACATCAACAAAGATAAACGGGTACTAAGAAAAATAAAATTTCAACACCTATGACACATCAACAAAGATAAAGGGGTATGAAGAAAAAGAAGATGTAATAACCTATGTATTGTTAGCGAGGGTGAGATGTCAACACAGATAAAGTGGTAATAAGAAAAAGAAAAAGTCAACACCTATGCTACGTTAGTAAGGGTGACATGTCTAGAAATATAAAGGGGTACTACGAAAAGGAAATTTTTGACACCTATGCCACACTAGAAATGGCTTCACGTCAACAAAGATAAAGGGGTACTAAGAAAACTAAAAGGTCAAAAGCTATGCCATGCGAGCAAAGAGAAAGTGGTACTGAGAAAATGAAGAGGTGGAAGCCTATGCCACGTCAGCAAAGAGAAAGGGGTCGTATGAAAAAGAGAAGGTCGACACCTATGCCACATCGACAGAGATAACACGTGAACAAACATAAAGGGATACTAACAAAAATAAAAGCCTCACACCTATTCCTTGTCGACAAGGGTGACATGTCAAGAAAGAGAAAGGGGTAACAAGAAAAAGAAAATGTCAACATCTATGCTATGTCAACAAGGGTGATATGTTCGTAAAGAAAAATGGGTACTAATAAAAATAAAAGTTTGACACCTATGACACGTCAACGATCGATTGCCAAGGAGAAGGGCTGAGATGTCAATGAACATAAAGGGGTACTAACAAAATGAAGAGGTTGAAACCTATGCCTTGTCAGCATGGGTGACACATCAACAAAGAGAAAGGGGTACTAAGAAAAATAAAATGTTAGTACCTATGCCATTTCAGCAAGGGTGACATGTCCGTAAATAAAAATGGGTACTGAGAAAAGGAAATGTTTGACACCTATTCCACATGAGCAAGGGTGACATGTCAACAATGATAAAGGGTTATTAATAAAAATAAGAGTTCGACACCTATGCCATATCAGTAAAGAGAAAGGGGTATTAAGAAACAGAAGAGGTTAAAACCTATACCACATCAGCAAGGGTGACACTTCAACAAAGATAAAGTGGTACTAAGAGAAGGAGAAGGTCGACATCTATGCTACATCAACGATGATGACTTGTTATAAAAGATAAATAAGTACTAAGGAAATGAAAAGGTTGAAACCCATGCCTTGTTAGCAAGTGTGAGATGTCAATAAAGATAACGGGGTACTAAGAAAAAGAAAAGGTCAACACCTATGCCATGTTAGAAAGGGTGACATGTCTACAAATATAAAGCGGTACTAAAAAATATAAAATTTCAACACCTATGCCATGTCATTAAAGAGAAGGTGTACTAAGAAAATTAAGAGTTCGAAACCTATGCCAACTCAACAAGGGTGACACTTAAGGGAAGATCAAGGAGTACTAAGGAAAAGAGAAGTTCGACACTAATGCCACATCAACAAGTGTGACATGTTAGCAAACATAAAGGGGTAATAAGAAAAATGAGAGGTCGACACTTATGCCCTGTCAGCAAGTGTTACACATCATCAAATATAAAGCTCAATAGTAAGAAAAATAAAAGGTTGACACCTATGCCATGTCAACAAGTGTGACATGTTCACAAGGATAAATGGGTACTAAGAAAAGGAAAATTTTGAAACCTTTTCTAAATTAGAAAGGGTGACATGTCAACAAAGATAAAGGGATACTAAGAAAAATAAACATTTGACACATATAACACGTTGGCAACGAGAAATGGGTACTAAGGAAAAGAAAAGATTGAAACCTCTACCATGTTGGCAAGAATGTCATGTATTGAAAGAGAAAGGGGTACTAAGAAAAAGAGAAGATCGACACCTATAACACATTAGCATGTGTGACAAGTTAGTAAAGATAAAGGGGTACTAAGAAAAAGAAAAGGTTAACACCTATGATTTGTCAGAAGAGTGACATGTTAGCGAAGATAAATGGGTACTTAGCAATATAAAAGGCCGACACATATTCCACGTTAGCAAGGGTGACATGTCCGCAAAGATATAGGGGTAGTAAGAAAAGGAAAATCTTGAGACTTATGCCAGAAGAGCGAGGGTCACACATCAACAATGGTAAGGGGTGCTATGAAAAAGAAAATTTTGACACCTATTCTGCTTTAGGAAATATAAATGGGTACTAAGAAAAATAAGAGGTCGAAACCTATGCCATCTAAGGGTGACACATCAACAAAGAGAAAGGTGTACTAATAAAAAGATAAGGTCGACACCTATGCCACATTAGCATGGTTGATAGGTTAGCAAATATAAAGGGGTATTAAGAAAAAGAAAAAGGTTAACACCTATGCCTTTTCAGAAGGGTGACAGGTCAACAAAGATAAATGGGTACTAAGCAATATAAAAGGTCGACACGTATTCCATGTCAACAAGAGATCGATTTGCGTGGGATTACATGGACAGGAAAGGAATTTATTTTGAATTATGCACCCACCATATATACATCAAGGAAGAATGCCAACCCATTTTCCAACCCCAAAGGAGGATGAACCCTAATCTTAAAGAAATAGTTAAAGAGGAACTCCAAAAACTTCTCAATGTTGGATTCATCTATCCTATGTCAGACAGCGAGTGGGTTTCACTGTTGGTTATTGTACCTAAAAAGAATGGTAAGTGGAGAGTGTGTGTGGACTATAGAGCCCTGAATAAGGCCACGCAAAAGGATCATTTCCCTCTGCCATTTATTGATCAGGTTCTAGACAACCTAGCTGGGAAAAAGTTTTTCTCTTTCCTAGATGGATTCAGTGGCTATAACCAGATAAAAATTGCTCCACAGGACCAAGATAAGACCACCTTTACCAGCCCTTGGGGTACATTTTCCTACAAGGTTCTCCCATTTGGCTTGTGTAATGCACCAACCACTTTACAGAGAGCTGTAATTGGTATTTTTTCAGATATGGTGAATGACTGTATGGAGATATTCATGGACGATTTTACACCTTATGGTATTGATTTTGATCAAGCCTTGACTAATCTGGAAAAAGTGCTCAAAATATGTATACAGTCTCATCTTTCTTTAAGAACAAAAAAATGCCATACGATGATGAGCGAAGGTGTGGTGCTGGGACACTTCATTTCTTATGCAAGAATTCATGTAGACCCAGCCAAAATCTAGGTAATTTTGGACATTCCAACTCCAACAACTCAGAAAGAGGTAAGTAGTTTTTTAGGGCATGTTGGATATTACAGGAGATTCATTAGAATGTTTTCCAAACTTGCCTTTCCCTTGTTTTTCCTATTAACAAAATATGTTGACTTTCATTGGGCTGACAATTGTGAATTGTCTTTTACAGATCTGAAACATAAATTATCCACAGCTCCCATTTTGAGAAGGCCCAATTGGGCTTTGCCTTTTCACATTTCTTTAGATGCCTTAGACACTACAATTGGTGCAGTACTAGGGAAACATGAGGACAAATAACCCTATGCTATCTACTATATTAGCAAGAACATGGCTCCTGCTGAGTTACATTATACAGTTACTGAAAGATAATTCTTGGCAGTAGTTTATGCAATCAATAAGTTCATGCATTATGTCACTGGTTATCCTACCTTTATTCATACTGATCATACAAAAATTAAATATCCGATGAATAAACGTACTACTAATGCCAAAGTAACAAGATGGTTGTTATTACTTCAAGAATTTGACATCACTATAGTAGATAGACCAGGGAAATAAAATGTGGTTGCTGATTTTCTCTCAAGGCTGCATATAAATGATGATAATTCACCATTAGATGATTCCTTTCCAAATGAAAATTTGTTTGTCGTATCTGCTCACTCACCTTGGTATGCCGACATTGCTAATTACTTGGTTGCAGGGAAGGTACCTCCACATTTATCCCCAAGAGAAAGAAGGAAAATCATTCAGAAGAGTGCTCGGTATAGTTGGATAGCGGGATACCTTTTCTACATAGGCCTGGATCAAGAAATTAGGCGATGTCTGAGGATTGATGAAGTTTATGAGATGCTCAAATATTTCCATGATGGCCCTTGTGGGGGTCATTTTCTTGAGAAAAGGAATGGACATAAAATTTTAAGGATGAGTTATTTTTGGCCCACCATATTTCAAGATGCCAAGAAGTATGTCCAGGCCTGTGATAGTTTCCAACGAATGGGTCAGCCAAATCATAGGGATGAGATGCCTCTCCAACCTCAAGTAGTGTTAGAGCCTTTTGAGAGATGGGCCATAGACTTTGTAGGGCCCATTAACCCACCTTCTAATAAAAAAGTTTATATATTGGTCTGTACCGACTACATGACCAAGTGGGTGGAGGCAAAAGCACTCATCAGGGCCTCAGAAGAAGTTGTATTAGCATTCTTGTTTGAATATATCTTTGTTAGGTTTGGAATTCCCAGAGAATTAATAACTAATGGAGGACCCCCTTTCACATCACATAGGTTTGAAGCCCTACTTAGTCAATATCATGTTTTACATAGAACAAATTCTCCATACCATCCACAGGGGAATGGCCAAGCATAAAGTACCAACAAAGTCATAGAAGCTATTCTTACTAAGACAGTGAGAGAACATTGTAGGGATTGGTCCTACAGATTTCATGAAGCTCTATGGGCTTATCGAACTACTTGGAGGAACACAACTAGGTTTTCTCCTTATGAGCTTGTATATGGAAAAGCCTTGTTTTCCCATTAAATTCGAAATCAAAACCTTAAGAACTGTGTCAACAGTCAACCTCAACTTGACTATGGCACATAAGGCCAGACTGCAACAACTCAATGAGATTGATGAAAAGCGTTTGGATGATATTAATCAAACCACAGTGATTCAACAATAGAGAACAAAATGGCATGACCGAGTCATCAAGAAGAAATTATTCCAAAAACGGGATTGAGCTCTCTTTTATGATTCACGCTTTAAATAATTTCAGGGTAAGCTACGTACATGATGGCTTGGACCTTACGAGATAGACACTGTTTTTCCCAATGGGACAGTTAGGTTAATTACTATAGATGGATCCAATACACAATTATATGAAAATGGTCATCGCTTACACCTGTATCAGCGTCCACTTTCCAAGGAAGAATTTAAATTAAGATGTACCGCTGATACAAATTACCAATTTTTAAAGGGAACAAAGCCTACTCCTTCCCCTTCTGAACTTTAGGACATTTTGTTTTCAAATAAAATTTTGTATATAAATAAGTTGTGCAAATTTGAAATTTTCTGATTTTGCTTCACGCATTTTCATTTCTCTATTTTTTTTTCTAATAAATTTAGCCTAGAAAGGTATCAGAGAGTTGCTTGTGTGCAGATAAACTGAAGAAAACAAGATATATTACAGCGGAAGACGACAAAGTATTAGTTTTTGAAAGTTGAAAAACTTCCTAAAAACTAAGTATTTCTGTGTTCGGGCTGATTTACATGCTGTTACACCCTTTGGCCAATTTACATGCTGTTACACCCTTTTGGCCGATTTCCATGCTGTTACACCCTTTGGCCGATTTACATGTTGTTACACACTTTTGACCAATTTACATACTGCTACACATAGTGCCACAATTCGGCCAAAATATCTGCTGATACACCTATTGCTATTTTTCCTTTTGGTTAGTTTCTACACTGCTTCACCACCTTCTTAGCATTTCTTCCATTTCTACATACAACAACATTGTTGTTTTGTCAAGATTTCCGCTATTTTTGAAAAATTACTTTATGCTCTCTCTGTCCCACAGGCGCCGCTTCATCATTACTTAAACTCCACATCCGCAGCTTTTCAACGGTTCGACCATAGAAAGGACTCCACTTATGCTCCACTTGTCATATCGTCATTTCTCACGTTTGGGAGTCATCTCTCATTATTACAACCACTATGCGTTGATCAAATGGCGGTTGGATAGTGCAGTTACTCCGACAACTAAGTTCGGGTGGTAAGTTATGAGGTACGGTGCTAATCTTATGTGTCTAATTGATATGGATATGAAAGCACACTTTCATGACAACCTGGTTGATTGTCCTAATCCATTAAACCGCAAGCCAATAAGATTAGATGGGGGGGAATGAAAATCCACGTCGACCTAACCGCAAAATTCTGCTTTATATTTCACCTCTGCCACCTTCTAACCTCACTTATTTGATGCGACACTGCGTTCTTCATGCAAATCCATGATCGACTTGCTTTGTCTCTAGTTTAGGTGTTGATTTCTCCTCCTAATTTACTGTCTAATACAAACACAACGCCATGGGAGGAATGCTCGTAAGATATAAGCTAGAAAATCTCAATACATTGCTGCTGCACCCAGATGTTTATCAAATATTTCTATGGGCTGGCTGGATTCCCTATTTTAAGAAGCTACAGGGGTTTAATGAAGCATAAGTCTTACAGTTCTGTTAGAATCTCGTAGACAGCTATTCAATGGTGCACAGAGTGCGGATTCCAGTGACAGAAGAGAGCATAGCCTCTGTGACAGGATTTCCGACCACAAGAGTCAAATGGTTTAACATGAAAGCACATATTCCTGATGCACAGAAGGGTTTTCTCATGGGAAATGAGCGAGTACATACCAAAGGCCATGGTGCAAATGTTAGTTCCTTACCAGAGCCATAGGGGAAGGTATCAAAATTCGTAAAAAGGTACATTACATGTGAAGGGAGATATCAAGTTGTTTATTTTTCTGATTTTGTTCTACTGTCACATTTGCGACATCAGAAGCTAATCAACAACCCTTACTACCTACTTCAATCCCTGCATAATATGGCTCAATTTGTTAAGAAATCCAAGCACCCCATGAATTGTCTTTCAAATCATAGACTAATAGGATTGTTGATTCATAATGGAATGGGAATTCCTAATGACCCATTACCTGAGCCAATTCCTGTGCCTTCTATTACAGCCGACCCAGAACAGTCAAATCCTATATCCTCGACTGCACTAGCAATTAATGTTGGGTATGTGTTATATTCTTTGCACGAGTAGTAGTGTTTGAGCGCCTGCGCCGGGTGCGCAGGGGTTCGGGGGCAGCGCCCCCGAATTTTTTTTTTCGGGCCGACATATTTTCGCCGGGCCGACATATTACCGGGACCACATGATATTAGGTGGTTTTCGGCACATGGTTTTTTGCCGATGGTTTTCTAGTTCCGGTTAAGGAATTAGCGTTTTGGACTAATCCAGGTCATTGGGTTAGGGTTTTGGATGCCTCTTGCTCCTATATGTATATTGTATTGTAAACAATGTAACACAATGTATGAATATAATATATGCTGGTTTTCCCGGTTTGGGTTTCCAGGTGAAAAATCTCTGTGTAATGTTTGTATTTGCCATTGTATCTTTTCTGTTCTTTTTTG
>ML802519.1:143253-153628 GCA_009831015.1 Picea engelmannii | reverse complement strand
GTCTCCTATATATACCAAGGAGACATTTTCATTTTGAATCATCTTGTACTTGAACATTTAAGTGGGGTAAAAGGAGGTTGCCCCCTCGAAGAGGCTTATTATATGAAATTATCTCTTTTTCAAGGCGTTGAGTACTTTTTTTGGGGTTTTTCTATGCTATATTGATATTTGGTTCTGAACACACGTAAGCAAGGGTGACACTTCAAGAAAGAGAAATGGCTGCTAAGAAAAAGAGAAGCTCGATACCTATGCCTCATTATCAGTGGTGACGTGTCAATATAAATAAAGGTCTACTAATAAAAACAAATGTCAACACCTGTGTGATGCCAGTAAGGGTGGCATGTTTTCAAAGGGTGAAAAATAAATTGTCAACACTTTTTCCATTTCAACAAGGGTGACATGTCCTCAAAGAAAAATTGGTACTAAGAAAATGAAAAGTTTGACACCTATGCCACATGAGAAAAGGTGACATGTCATCAAGGATAAAGGGTTATTAAGAAAAAGTAAATTTCAACACCTATGCCATTCCAGTAAATAGAAAGGTGCACTAAGATAAATAAGAGGTTGAACCTATGCCACATTAGCAAGGGTGACACTTTAGCAAAGAGAAAGGGGTGCTAAGAGAATCAGAAGGTCGATGCCTATGCCACATCAACGATGGTGACATTTCAACAAATATAGATAAGTAACAAGTAAATGAAAAGGTTGACACCCATGCCTTGTTGAAAAATAAAAGTTCAACACCTATGCCATGTCAACAATGAGAAGGGTTACTAAAAAAATTAAAAGGTCGAAACCTATTTCAACTCAACAAGAGTGACACGTCAACTAATATCAAGGGGTACTAAGGAAAATAGAAGTTCAATGCCAATGCAACATCAACAAGTGTGACATGTTAGCAACGATAAATATGTACTAAGAAAAAGAAGACATCGACACTTATGCCTTGTCAGCAAGGGTGACACGCCATCAAATATAAAGAGATTGTAAGAAAAATAAAAGGTTGACACCTATCCTAGGTCAAGAACTGTGACATGTTTACAATGATAAATGGGTACAAAGAAAATGAAAATTTTGACACCATTGCCACATGAGCAAGGGTGACACGTCAACAAAGATAAAGGGGTACTAAGAAAAATAAAATTTTGACACATATAAAATGTCGACAAAGAGAAAGGGGTACTAGTGTAAAGAAGAGATCGAAACCTCTACCATGTCGACATAGGTGACATGTCTTGAAAGAGAAATGGGGTACCAGGAAAAAGATGAGGTTGACACCAATGTTGCATTAGCATGGTCGACAGGTTAGCAAATATAAAGGGGTACTAAGAAAAAGAAAACGATAACACCTATACCTTGTCAGAAGGGTGACATGTCATCAAAGATAAAGTGGTACTAAGAAAAATAAAAGGTTGACACATCTTCCATGTCAGCAAGGGTGACATTTCAACAAATATATAGGGGTAGTAATATAAGGAAAAGCTTGACACCTATGCCACATGAGAAATGGTCACACATCAACAATGATAAAAGGGGTACTAAGGAAAATAAAAGTTTGATAGCTATGCGACTTTAGGAAATAGAAAGGGGTACTAGGAAAAAGAAGAGGTTGAAAACTATGCCACGTAAGCAAAGGTGACACTTCACAAAAGAGAAAGGGATACTAAGAAAAAGTGAATCTATATACCTATGCCTCATTAGCAATGATGACGTGTCAATATAAATAAAGGTCTACTAATAAAAAAAATGTCAACACCTGTGCCATGTCTGCAAGGGTGGCATGTTTTCAAAGAAAATGGGGTACTAAGAAAAGGAAAAGTTTGACAGCTATGCCACATGAGAAAGGGTGACACATCAACAAAGATAAAGGGGTAATAATAAAAAGAAAATTTCAACTCACATGACACATCAATAAGGAGAAATAGGTATTGAGAAAAAGAAGAGGTAAAAACCTATGTTTTTTTTAGCAAGGTTGAGATGTCAACAAAGATAAAGGGATACTAAGAAAAATAAAAAGTCAATACCTATGCCATGTTAGAAAGGGTGACATGTCCAAAAATATAAAGGGGTACTAAGAAAATGAAAATTTCGACATCTATGCCACACATGAAAGTGTGACACGCCAAAAAAGATAAAGGGGTATTCAGAAAATTAAAAGTTCGACACCTATGCTATTCCAACAAAGAGAAAGTGGTACTAAGAAAACAAAGAGGTCGAAACCTATGCCTCGTCAACAAAGAGAAAGGGGTCCTATGAAAAACAGAAGTTAGACACCTATGCCACATCAACAGGGATGACACGTCAACAAACATAAAGGGGTACTAACAAAAATAAAACGATGACACCTATTCCTTGTCAGGAAGGGTGACATGTCAACAAAGAGAAAGGGGTACTAAGAAAAAGAAAATGTCAGCACCTGTTCCACGTCAGCAAGGTGACATGTCCATAAAGAAAATGGGGTAGTAAGAAAAATAAAATTTTGACACCTGTGCCACATCAGCAATCGAATGCCAAGGAGAAGGGTTGATGGATGACAGTCATGTTGGAAGTTTGGATAGTATCCATATATCAATGGTCCATATCTCTTCTGATTTGAGATTGATAGTGCAGATTGTCACATAGGTGAGACTGTCTATCACTTTCAGAAACAAAAAAAAGTTCGACACCTATGCCATTTCAACAAAAAGAAAGGGGTACTAAGAAAAAGAAGAGGTTGAAATGTATGACATGGTAGTAAAGAGAAAGAGTTACTAAGAAAAAGAGAAGGTTGACAACTGTGTCACATCGACAGGGGTGACATGTCAACAAACATAAAGGGGTACTAAAAAAACAAAGAGTTTGACACCTATGCCTTGTCAGCAAGGGTGAACGTCAACAAAGAGAAACGTGTACTAAGAGAAATAAAATATCAACACCTATGCCATTTTGGAAAGGGTGACATGTTCCCAAATAAAAAGGGGTACTAAGAGAAGGAAAATGTTGACACCTATGCCACATGATCAAGGGTGACATGTCAACAAGGATAAAGGGTTATTACGAAAAATAAAAGTTCGACACCCACACCATGTCAATAAAGAGAAAGGAGTACTAAGAAAAAGAAGAGGTTCAAACCTATGCTACATCACCAAGGGTGACAATTCAAAAAAGAGAAAGGGGTACTAAGAGAAGAATACGGTCGACACCCATGAATTGTTAGCAAGGGTGACACATCAAAAAAGATAAATTGGTACTAAGAAAAAGAAAAGCTCAACACCTATGCCATGTTAGCAAGGGTGATATGTCCACAAATATAAAGGGGTATTACGAAAAATAAAAGTTCAACACCTATGCCATGTCAACAAAGAGAAGAGATAATAAGAAAATTAAGAGGTCAAAATGTATGCCAAATCAACAAGGATGACACGTTAGCTAAGAGAAAGGGGTACTAAGGAAAATACAAGTTCGACACCAATTCCATGTCAACAAGTGTGACATGTTATAAAATGTAAAGGGGTACTAAGAAAAAAAAGAAGTTGACACTTATGCCTTGTAAACAAGGGTGACACGTGATCCAATATAAAGATGTAGTAAGAAATATGAAAGGTTGACACGTATTCCATGTCATCAAGTGTGACAAGTTTGCAAGGATAAAAGGGTACCAAGAAAATATTTTTTTTGACGCCTTTTCCACATCAGCAAGGGTGACACGTCAACAAAGATATAGGGGTAGTAAGAAAAGGAAAATATTAACACATGAACAATGGTCACACGTCAACAATGATAAAGGGGTACTAAGAAAAATAAAAGTTCGACACCTATGCCACTTCAAGAAAGACAAAGGGGTACTATGAAAAAAAAGAGGTCAAAACCCATGCCACATAAGCAAGGGTGACACATAAACAAAGAAAAAAGGATACTAAGAAAAAGATAAGTTAGAAACCTATGCCACATAAGCAATGGTGACACGTCAATAAAGATGCAGGTCTACTAAGAAAAAGAAAATGTGAACACCTATGCCATGTCCGCAATAGTGACATGTCTGCAAGGATAATGGGGTACTAACAAGGGCTGACAGCCGACGGTCGGGTCGGTGGATTGGACAATAGACATAGATGAATGGTTCATATCTCTTTCGATTTGAGATAGATGGTGTATATTTCCACATAGGCAAGACTATCCATCAATTTAAAAAAAAAAGTTTGACACCTATGCCATATAAGCAAAACTAAAGGGATACTAAGAAAAAGAAGAGGTTGAATTCTATGACACATTAGCAAAGAGAAAGGGGTACTAAGAAAATGAGAAGTTTGATACCCATGCCACATCAGTAGGGGTGACATGTCAATGAACATAAAGGGGTACTTACAAAATGAAGAGGTTGAAACCTATTCCTTTTCAGCAAGGGTGACACATCAAGAAAGAGAAAGGGGTAGCAAGAAAAATAAAATTTTAGTACCTATACCATTTCAGCAAGGGTGACATGTCCGTAAATAAAAATGGGTATTGAGAAAAGGAAATGTTTGACACCTATTCAACATGAGCGAGGGTGACACATCAACAATGATAAAGGGTTATTAAGAAAAATAAAAGTTCGACACCTATGCCATGTCAGTAAAGAGAAAGGGATACTAAGAAATGGAAGAGGTTAAAACCTATACCGCATCAACAAGGGTGACACTTCAACAAAAATAAAGTGGTACTAAGAGAAGGAGAAGTTCGACATCTATGCTACATCAACGACGATGACTTGTGATCAAAGATACATAAGTACTAAGGAAATTAAAAGGTTGAAACCCATGCCTTGTTATCAAGGGTGACACATCAATAAAGATAAAGGGGTACTAAGAAAAAGAAAATCTCAACACCTATGCCATGTTATTAAGGGTGACATGTATACAAATATAAAGGGGTACTAAAAAATATAAATTTTCAACACCTATGCCATGTCAAAAAAGAAAAGGGGTACTAACAAAATTAAGAGGTCGAAACCTATGCAAACTCAAGAAGGGTGACACGACAGTGAAGGGTAAGGAGTACTAAGGAAAAGAGAAGTTTGACACCAATGCCACATCAACAAGTGTGGCATGTTAGAAAACGTAAAGGGGTACTAAGAAAAACAAGAGGTGGACACTTGTGCCTTGTCAATAAGTGTTACACGTCATCAAATATAAAGAGGTAGTAATAAAAATAAAAGATTGACACCTATGCCATGTCAACAAGTGTGACATGTTCGCAAGGATAAAGGGGTACTAAGAAAAGGAAAATTTTGAAACCTTTTCCAAATGAGCAAGGGTGACACATCAACAAAGATAAAGGGATACTAAGAAAAAGAAAAGTTTGACACATATAACACGTTGGCAAAGAGAAATGGGTACTAAGGAAAAGAAGAGATTGAAACCTCTACCATGTTGGAAAGAGTTACATGTATTGAAAGAGAAAGGGGTACTAAGAAAAAGAGAATATCGACACATATGACACATTAGCATGTATGACAAGTTAGCAAAGATAAAGGGGTACTAAGAAAACGAAAATGTTAACACCTATGCCTTGTCAAAAGGGTGACATGTCAGCGAAGATAAATGGGTACTTTGCAATATAAAAGGTTGATATGTATTCTACGTTAGCAAGGGTGACATGTCCGCAAAGATACATGGGTAGTAAGAAAAGGCAAAGCTTGAGACCTATTCCATAAGAGTGAGGGTCACACATCAACAACGATAAGGGGTTCTAAGAAAAAGAAAAGTTTGACACCTATGCCACTTCAGGAAAGATAAAGGGGTACTAAGAAAAAGAATAGGTTGAAACCTATGCCACATAAGGGTGACACATCAACAAAGAGAAAGGGGTACAAAGAAAAATAGAAGGTCGACACCTATTCCACATTAGCATGGTTGATAGGTTAGAAACGATAAAGGGGTACTAAGAAAAAGAAAAAGGTTAACACCTATGCATTTTCAGAAGGGTGACACGTCAACAACGATAAATGGGTACTAAGCAAAATAAAAGGTCGACATGTATTCCATGTCAACAAGGATGACATGTCCGCAAAGACATAGGGGTATTAAGAAAAGGAAAAGATGGAGACCTATGCTAGAAGAGCGAGGGTCACATGTCAACAATGATATGGGGTACTAAGAAAAATAAAAGTTCGACACCTATGTCACTTCAGGAAAGATAAATGGGTACTAAGAAAAAGAAGAGATCGAAACCTATGCCACGTAAGTAAGGGTGACACATCACAAAGAGAAAGGGGTGCTAAGAAATAGATAAGTTTGACACCTATGCCACATTAGCAATGGTGACATGTTAGTAAATATAAAGGTCTACTAAGAAAAATAAAATGTGAATACCTATGCCATGTCTGCATGGGTGACATGTCTACAATGATAATGCGGTACTAAGAAAAGGAAAAGTTCGACACCTGTGCCACATGAGCAAGGGTGACACATCAACAAAGATAAATGGGTACTAAAAAAAATAAAATTTTGATACTTATGACACATCAACAAAGAGATAGGGGTACTAAGAAAAAGAAGAGGTAAAAACCTATTTCTTTTTAGCAAGGGTGAGATGTCAATAAAGATAAAGGGGTACTAATAAAATGAAAAAGTTGACACCTATGCCATGTTAGCAAGGGTGACATGTCTAGAAATATAAAGTGGTAGTAAGAAAAGGAAATGTTCGACACATATGCCACACAAGAAAGGGTGACACGTCAACAATGATCAATGGGTACTAAGAAAACTAAAAGTTCGAAACCTATGCCATGCAATCAAAGATAAAGTGGTACTAAGAAATCGAAGATGTCGAAACCTATTCCACGTCAGGAAAGAGAAAGGGGTCCTATGAAAAATAGAAGGTCAACACCTTTTCCACATCAGCATGAATGACATGTTAGCAAACATAAATGGGTACTAACAAAAATAAAAACTGACACTTATTCCTTATCAATAAGGGTGACATGTCCTCAAAGAGAAAGAGGTACTAAGAAAAATAAAATCTTAGCACCTATGCTACATCAGTAAGGGAGACATGTCCATAAAGAAAAATGGGTTCTAAGAAAAATAAAATTTTGACACCTATCAAATGTCAACAATCGAATTCCAAGGATAAAAACCTACGATCGATGGTTGGGTCGACAATTTGGATAGTATCCACAGATCAACGGTCTATATTTCTTCCCATTTGCGATTGACGATGTAGATGGCCACATAGGCAAGACTATCCATCAGTTTCAAAAAACAATTTGACACCTATGTCATGTTAGAAAAAAGAAAGGGATACTAAGAAAAATAAGAGGTTTAAACCTATGGCATATTAGCAAAGATAAAAGGGGTATTAATAAAAATAGAAGGTCGACAATACCTATGCCATGTAAACAAGTGTGACATGTTTACAAGGATAATTGGGTACTAATAAAATGAAAAATTTGACGCCTTCTCCACATGAGAAAGGGTGACACGTCAACAAAGATAAATAGGTACTAAGAAAAATAAAAGTTTGACACATATAACACGTTGGAAGAGAGAAAGGGGTACTAAGAAAAAGAACAGATCGAAACCTCTACTATCTCGGCAAGGGTGACATGCCTTGAAAGAGAAAGGGGTACTAAGAAAAAGAAAAGGTTGACACCTATGCCACATTAGCATGAGTGAATAATTACCAAAGATAAAGGGGTACTAAGAAAGAGAAAAGGTTAACATCTATTCCTTGTCAGAAGGGTGACATGTCAATAAAAATAAAGGGGTACTAAGAAAAATAAAAGGTCAACACGTATTCCATGACAACAATGGTGACAGGTCTGCAAAGATATAGGGATAGTAAGAAAATAAAAATCTTGACACATGTGCCACATGAGCAAGGATTACATGTCAAAAATGATAAAGGGGTACTACGAAAAATGAAAGTTTGACACCTATGCCACTTCAGAAAAGAGAAAGTGGAACTAGGAAAAAGAAGAGGTCGAAACCTATGCCACATAAGCAAGGGTGACACATCAGCAAAGAAAAAGGGGTAATAATAAAAAGAGAAGTTTGACACCTATGCCACATTAGCAATGGTGAGACGTTAGTAAAGAAAAATGTCTACTAATAAAATGAAAATGTCAATACCTATGCCATGTTCGCAAGGGTGACATGTCTGCAAAGATAATGGGGTTTTAGGAAAAGGAAAAGTTAGACACCTTTGCTAGATGAAAAAGGGTGACACATCAACAAATATATAGAGGTACTACGAAAAAGAAAAGGAAAATTTTGACACTTATACCAGATGAGCAGGGGTGACACATGAACAAATATATAGAGGTATTAAGAAAAAGAAAACATTAACACATTTGCCTTGTCAGAAGTGTGACATGTCCGCAAATAAAAAGGGGTACTAAGAAAATCAAAATTTCGACACCTATCTCATGCCAGTAAAGAGAAAGTGGTACTAAGAAAATTAAGAGGTTGAAACCTATGCCACATCAGCAAAGATAAAGGGGTCTTATGACAAAGAGAAGGTTGAAACCTATGAAACATCAACAGAGATGACACCTTAGCAAACAAAAAGGGATACTAACAAAAATAAAATGCCGACTCCTATTCCTTGACACCTTTTCCACATCAACAATGGTGACACATCAACAAATATATAGCGGTACACCTTTGCCACATCAACAAGGGTGACACGTCAACAAAGATATAGGGGTAGTAAGAAAAGGAAAATATTGACACAGGAACAATGCTCACACGTCAACAATGATAAAGGGGTACTAAGAAAAATAAAAGTTTGACACCTATGCCACTTCAGGAAAGAGAAAGGGGTACTATGAAAAAGAAGAGGTTGAATCCCATGCCACGTAAGCAAGGGTCACATCAACAAAGAGAAAGGGCTACTAAGAAAAATATAAGTTCGACACCTATTGACACGTCAATAAAGATAAAGGACTACTAAGAAAAATAATTGAGAACACCTATGCCATGTCCGCAACAATGACATGTCTACAAAGATAATGGGGTACTAAGAAAAGGAAAAGTTCGACACCTATGGCACATGAGTAAGGGTGAAACATCAACAAAGATAAAGGGTTACTAAGAAAAATAAAATTTCAACACCTATGACACATAAACAAAGATAAAGGGGTATTAAGAAAAAGAAGATGTAATAACCTATGTCTTGTTAGCAAGGGTGATATGTCAACATAGGTAGAGGGGTAATAAGAAAAAGAAAAAGTCAACACCTATGCCACGTTAGCAAGGGTGACATGTCATATATATAAAGAGGTACTAAGAAAAGGAACATTTTGACACCTATGCCACACAAGAAAGGGTGACACGTCAACAAAGATACATGGGTACGAAGAAAAATAAAAGTTCAACACCTATGCCATGCGAGCAAAGAGAAAGTGGTACTAAGAAAATGGAGAGGTGGAAACCTATGCCATGTCAGCAAAGAGAAAGGGGTCATATGAAAAAGAGAAGGTCGACACCTATGCCACATCGACAGAGATGACATGTCAAAAACATAAAGGGGTACTAAAAAAATAAAAGGCTCACACCTATCACTTTTCAACAAAGGTGACATGTCAACAAAGAGAAAGGGGTACCAAGAAAAAGAAAATGTCAGCATCTATGCTATGTCAACAAGGGTGATATGTTCGTAAATAAAAAGGGGTACTAATAAAAATAAATGTTTGACACCTATGACATGTAAACAATCATTTGCCAAGGAGAAGGGTTGATGACCGATGGTCAGGTCGATAGACTGGACAATATACATAGATCACTAGTTCATATCCCTTTCGATTTGAGATCGATGGTGCAAATTGCCACATAGGAAAGACTGTCCATCAATTTTAAAAAAAATGTTTGACACCTATGCCATGTAAGCAAAATGAAAGGGATACTAAGAAAAATAAGAGTTTGAATCCTATGACACGTTAGTAAAGAGAAATGCGTACTAAGAAAATGAGAAGGTCAATACCCATGCCACATCAGCAAGGGTGACATGTCAATGAACATAAATGGGTACTAACAAAATGAAGAGGTTGAAACCTATGCCTTGTTAGCAAGGGTGACACGCCAACACAGAGAAAGGGGTACTAAGAAAAATAAAATGTTAGTACCTATGCCATTTAAGAAAGGGTGACATGTCCATAAAGGAAAATAGGTACTGAGAAAAGGAAATGTTTGACACTTATTCCATAGAAGCAAGGCTGACACGTCAACAATGATAAAGGGTTATTAAGAAAAAGAAAAGTTTGACACCTATGCCATGTTGTTATCCTCATTTTTGGTTATCAAGATGATGACATGATAATGACATGGTGATAGAAGATCTAGCTCTTCTTTAAGATCATTTTCATGAAGAAAGTTACACTTGTCAGTTTCTCAAAATCACTCTTTTGGAGACAGTA
>ML802519.1:80269-143153 GCA_009831015.1 Picea engelmannii | reverse complement strand
AAGTATATCATCCTTCTTCTCTTGTCCATTCAATACTTTAAGACTAGGGAAAGAGTAGTATTCTGTCACTGTTTGTTCCAGATCCAGGTGGATCTGGGGAGATCGGTTTGTGTCCGCACTTACGGATTTATCCTAAAACACATGTCAGTAAAGAGAAAGGGATACTAAGAAATGGAAGAGGTTAAAACTTATACCACATCAACAATGGTGACACTTCAACAAAGATAAAGTGGTACTAAGAGAAGGAGAAGGTCGACATATATGCTACTTCAACGAAAATGACTTGTAAGAAAAGATAAATAAGTACTAAGGAAATGTAAAGGTTGAAACCCATGCCTTGTTAGCAAGGGTGACACGTCAATAAAGATAAAGGGGCACTAAGAAAAAGAAAATGTCAACATCTATTCCATGATAATAAGGGTGACATGTCTACAAATATAAAGGGGTACTAAAAAATATAAAAGTTCAACACCTATGCCATGTCAACAAAGAGAAGGGGTACTAAGAAAATTAAGAGGTCGAAACCTATGCCAACTTAACAAGGGTGACACGTCAGTGAAGAGAAAGGAGTACTAAGGAAAAGAGAAGGTTGACACCAATGCCACATAAGAAAGTGTGACATGTTAGCAAACATAAAGGGGTACTAAGAAAAAGAATAGGTCGACAACTATGCCACATCAGTAGGGATGACACCTCAACAAACATAAAGGGATACTAACAAAAATAAAAGGTTGACTTCTATTCCTTGTATGCAAGGGTGAAATGTCAAAAAAGAGAAAGGGGTACTAAGAAAACGAAAATGTCAACACCTATGCTACGTCAATAAGGATGGTATGTCTGTAAAGAAAAAGGGGTACTAAGAAAAATAAAAGTTTTACACCTATGCCATGTCAGTAATCGACTTCCAAGGAGAAGGTTCGATGACTGATGGTCGGGTCAGAAGTTTGGACAATATCCACAGATCAATGGTCCATATCTCTTCCGATTTGAGATCGACGGTTTCGGAAAGGGTGACATCTTTGCAAAGAAAAAGGGGTACTAAGAGAAGGAAAATGTTGACACCTATGCCACATGAGAAAGGGTGACATGTCAACAAGGATAAAGGGTTATTAAGAAATATAAAATTTTGACAACTACACCATGTTAGTAAAGAGAAATGGGTACTGAGAAAAAGAATAGGTTCAAACCTATGCTACATCACCAAGGGTGACAATTAAACAAAGAGAAAGGGGCACTAAGAGAAGCATAAGGTCAACACCCATGCCTTGTTAGCAAGGGTGACACATCAACAAAGATAAATGGGTACTAAGAAAAAGAAGAGGTCAACACCTATGCCACGTTAGCAAGGGTGATATGTCCACAAATATAAAGGGGTACTACAAAAAATAAAAGTTCAACACCTATGCCATGTCAACAAAGAGAAGAGATACTAAGAAAATTAAGAGGATGAAATGTATGCCAAATCAACAAGGGTGACACGTTATCTAAGAGTAAGGGGTACTAAGGAAAATACAAGTTAGACACCAATGCCATGTCAACAAGTGTGACATGTTATAAAACGTAAAGGGGTACTAAGAAAAAGAAGAAGTTGACACTTATGCCTTGTCAACAAGGGTGACACGTGATCGAATATAAATATGTAGTAAGAAAAATGAAAGGTTGAAATGTATTCCCTGTCAACAAGCGTGACATGTTTGCAAGGATAAAGGGGTACCAAGAAAATATTTTTTTTGACACCTTTGCCACATCAGCAAAGGTGACATGTCAACAAAGATATAGGGGTAGTAAGAAAAGAAAAATATTGACACATGAACAATGGTCACACGTCAACAATGATAAAGGGGTACTAAGAAAAATAAAAGTTCGACACCTATGCCAGTTCAGGAAAGAGAAATGGGTACTATGAAAAAGAAGAGGTCAAAACCCATGCCATGTAAGAAAGGGTGACACATCAACAAAGAGAAAGGGCTACTAAGAAAACGATAAGTTCGACACCTATGCCACATTAGAAATGGTGACACATCAATAAAGATAAAGGTCTACTAAGAAAAATAAAATGTGAACAGCTATGCCATGTCCGTAACAGTGACATGTTTGCAAAGATAATGGGGTACTAAGAAAAGGAAAAGCTAGACACCTATGACACATGACTAAGGGTGACACATCAACAAAGATAAAGGGGTACTAAGAAAAATAAAATTTAAATAACTATGACACATCAACAAAGATAAAGGGGTATTAAGAAAGAGAAGATGTAATAACCTATGTCTTATTAGCAAGGATGAGATGTCAACACAGATAAAGGGGCAATAATAAAAAGAAAAAGTCAACACCTATGCCATGTTAGCAAGGGTGACATGTCCATAAATATAAAGGGGTACTAAGAAAAGGAAAAGTTTGACACCTATGCCAAACATGAAAGGGTGACATGCCAACAAAGATAAAGGGGTACTAAAAAAAATATAAGTTCAACTCCTATGCCATGTGAGCAAATAGAAAGTGGTACCGAGAAAACGAAGAGGTGGAAACCTATGCCACGCCAGCAAAGAGAAAGGGGTCCTATGAAAAGCATAAGGCTAACGCCTATGCCACATTGACATAGATGATATGTCCACAAACATAAAGGGGTACTAAGAAAAATAAAAGCTCACACCTATTCCTTGTCAAAAAAGGTGACATGTCAACAAAGAGAAAGGGGTACCAAGAAAAAGAAAATGTTAGCATCTATGCTACATCAACAAGGGTGATATGTTCATAAAGAAAAAGGGATACTAATAAAAATACAATTTTTACACCTATGGCACGTCAATGATTGACTGCCAAGGAGAAGGGCTGATGAACGACAGTCGGGTCGGTGGTATGGAAAATATACATACATCAATGGTTGAGTTCTCTTTCTATTTGAGATCGATGGTGCAGATTGCCACATAGGCAAGACTGTCCATCAATTTAAAAAACAACGTTTGACACCTATGCCATGTAAGCAAAATGAAAAGGATACTAAGGAAAAGAAGCGGTTGAATCCTATGACACGTTAGCAAAGAGAAAGGGGTACTAAGAAAACAAGAAGGTCGATGCCCATGCCACATCAGCAGGGGTGACATGTCAATGAACATAAAGGGGTATTAACAAAACAAAGAGTTTGAAACCTATGCCTTATCATCAAGGGTGACATGTCAACAAAGAGAAAGGGGTACTAAGAAAAATAAAATGTTAGTACCTATGCCATTTCAGCAAGGGTGACAGGTCCGTAAAGAAAAATGGGTACTGAGAAAATGAAATGTTTGACACCTATTCCACATGAGCAAGGGTGGCGCGTTAACAGTGATAAATGGTTATTAAGAAAAAGAAAATTTCGATACCTATGCCATGTTAGTAAATAGAAAGGGGTACTAAGAAATGAAATAGGTTAAAACCTATACCACATCAACAAGGGTGACACTTCAACAAATAGAAAGTGGTACTAAGAAAAGGAGAAGGTCGACATCTATGCTACATCAATGACAATGACTTGTGAGAAAAGATATATAAGTACTAAGGAAATGAAAAGGTTGAAACCCATGCCTTGTTAGCAAGGGTGACACATCAATAAATATAAAGGGGTACTAAGAAAAAGAAAAGGTCAACACCTATGTCATGTTAGTAAGGATGAGCTGTCTACAAATATAAAGGGGTACTAAAAAATATAAAATTTCAACACCTATGCCATGTCAAGAAAGAGAAGGGGTACTAAGAAAATTAAGAGGTCGAAACCTATGCCAACTCAAGAAGGGTGACATGTCAGTGAAGAGCAAGGAGTACTAAGGAAAAGAGAAGTTTGACACCAATGCCACATCAACAAGTGTGACATGTTAGCAAACGTAAAGGGGTACTAAGAAAATGAAGAGGTCGACACTTGTGCCTTGTCAACAAGTGTTACACGTCATCAAATATAAAGAGGTAGTAAGAAAAATAAAAGGTTGACACCTATGCCATGTCAACAAGTGTGACATGTTTGCAAGGATAAAGGGGTACTAAGAAAAGGAAATTTTTGAAACCTTTTCCAAATGAGCAAGGGTGACATGTCAACAAAGATAAAGGGATACTAAGAAAAATAAAAGTTTGACACATATAACACATTGGCAAAGAGAAATGGGTACTAAGGAAAAGAAGAGATTGAAAGGTGACACGAGATCCAATATAAAGATGCAGTAAGAAAAATGAAAGGTTGACACCTATTCCATGTCAATAAGTGTGACATGTTTGCAAGGATAAAGGGGTACCAGGAAAATAATTGTTTTGACACCTTTGCCACATCAGCAAGGATGAAACGTCAACAAAGATATAGGGGTAGTAAGAAAAGGAAAATATTGACACATGAACAATGGTCACACGTCAACAATGATAAAGGGGTACTAAGAAAAATAAAAGTTCAACACCTATGCTACTTCAGGAAAGAGAAAGGGGTACTATGAAAAAGACGATGTCGAAACCCATGCCACGTAATCAAGGGTGACAAATCAACAAAGAGAAAGGGCTACTAAGAAAAAGATAATTTCGACACCAATGCCACATTAGCAATGGTGATGCGTCAATAAAGATAAAGGTATACTAAGAAAAATAAAATGTGAACACCTATGTCATGCACGCAACAGTGACATGTCTGCAAAGATAATGGGGTAGCTCCTAGTCGAACAATAGATCCTTTAGACTAGGCCCTTGGTCCTTAGAAGCACTACTATTTGAAATTCAATATGTAGAAATGGTAAAACCGCTCAAAGATTTTATTGATTTCATAGTTGGTACAACATTTACAAAAACTACTAACGCAGAGCAATTCTAAGTTCTGAGTTCTTGGGTGCAATTCTTCTACCGTGTCTGTAATTTTCCCAGAAAATCTTGAAATCTGGAATCATAGAGGAGTGCCCAATCACCTTTTTTAAAAGATTTTTTCTTGATATGCTTGTCGTGCTAGGTCATTCTCTGTTGCTGAGTAATGGTTGTGTGCTCTACAACAGACATGCATGCTTCATCCAATTCGTTGAGTTGTTGAAGGCACTATTTATGTGCTTTTGTAAGATCTAGTCCGATTTCCTGGGCCATCCTTATAGTCTTGATTTCAAACTTGATTGGGAAGATGGGTTCTTTGCCATAGACTAAATGATAAGGAGAGTAGCCAGTGGCATTATGCCATGTTGTGCGGTAAGCCCATAAGGCATTTGGGAGCTCAGAAGCCCAATTCTGTCTGTTTGTTGAGACAGTCTTTGTCAGGATTGCCTCCAGGACTTTATTGGTGCTTTCTACTTGCCCATTTGCTTGTGGATGGTATGAAGAAGTAATTATGTGTTTAATATGATAATTATCCAGGGTGTTGGTGATTCTATGAGCTGTAAATTCTGACCCCCCATCAGTAATTACCTCTCTTGGTAGTCCATAGCATATGAATAATTTGAAAAGAAATTTGATGACTACTTCTTCTGTTGCATTTGGTAAGGCTTTTGGCTCTACCCATTTAGTCATGTAGTCTGTTGCAACTAGAATATAGGCCTTCTAATTTGACTTTGGATTGAAGGGGCCAATGAAGTCTAGTGCCCATCTCTCAAATGGTTCTGCAACTACTTGTGCTTTCAAAGGACTTTCATCAGCCTGACCTGGTTTTCCCATCCATTGACAACTATCGCAGGTCTGGACATATTTCTTCGCATCTCTAAATATTGAGGGCCAATAATATCCCATATGCAAAATTTTGTGTCCAATCCTGCAATCTGAAAAATGCCCACCACAGGGATCATCATGTACGACTTTTAGTATGTCGTAGATTTTGTCATCTCGTACGTATCCGTGGATCTAGAGATCAACTCCTGTATGGAAGAGATATCTGCTGATCCAGGGAAATCGTACACTACGCTGGACGATCAGTTTTATTTCCCTTGATGAAATATGTGTCGGTAATCTTCTCGCTGCCAGATAATTTGCCAGATCAGCGTACCAAGGTGGCTTTGTGGTAATGACAAACATATGCTCGTCTGGAAATTGATCTTTGATTGTTAAGGAGTCGTTTGTTTTGGGTATGCAGAATACGAAGTCTGCGACAAGATTTTCTCTCCCGGGTCGATCGTTGATGGTGATATCAAATTCCTGCAATAGTAATAACCATTGAGTGACCCATCCATTAGTAATATGTTTATTAGCTAGATATTTAATAGCAGAATGATCAGTATACAGAATAATCGGATAACCTGTTATATAATGACGAAATTTATTGATGGCATGTATAACAAATAAAAACTCTTTCTCTGTTACTGTATAATTAAGTTTAGCTGGAGTAAGATTCTTGCTAATAAAGTAAATGGTGTAGGGTTTCTTGTCTTCTTCCTGTCTGAGGACAGCGCCTATGGCAATATCTGAAGCATCGGTGGAGATGTGAAATGGTATTTTCCAATTTGGTCCCCTCAACACCGGTGCTGTCGAGATCAACTTCTTGAGTCCTACAAATGCCACATCACACTTGTTAGACCACTGAAACTTTACATTACCAGTCAAATCATGTAAAGGTCCAACGGTTCTTGCAAAATTTTTCATAAATCTATGATAGTATCCTGAAGTGCCAAGGAAACTATGTACCTCAGTTTGTGTGTGTGGTGTAGGTAGATTAAGGATTACCTCTATTTTTATTGGATATACTCTAATTCCGTCTGTAGAGATATATTGCCCTAGTACCACACCTTCTGTCATCATCATGTGACATGTTTCGTGGCTTAAACATAACCTGGTCGCAATGCACCGTTCTAGTACTTTATCCAGATTATTCAGTGCTTGATTGAAGTCGTCGCCATAAGGAGTGAAATCATCCATATAGACTTCAAGTCCTTCGCTGATCAGATCACTGAATATGCTTAGAATTTCCCTTTGAAAAGTGGCTAGAGCATTACAAAGTCCAAAGGGTAATACTCTGTATGAAAAAGTGCCCCAGGGGCATGTGAATGTAGTTTTATCTTAATCTTCTGGGGCAATCTGAATCTGATTGTAACCACTAAAATCATCTAGGAAAGAAAATAATTTCTTTCCTGCCAAAGTATCTAGGACCTAATCAATGAAAGGCAAAGGGAAGTGGTCTTTTTGAGTGGCTTTGTTAAGTTCCCTGTAGTCAACACAGATTCACCATTTCCCATTTTTCTTTGGGATGATCACTAATGGGGAAACCCACCGACTATCTGATATGGGATATATAAAATCTATGTCCAACAGCTTTTGTAATTATTCTTTAACGATATCCCTGATTCAATCTTCTCTGTGGCTATCAGATAGGAAAGACATATTTTTCAACATAAATGTGGTGTGTGAAGAGTTGCAGATCGATACCTTTCATATCAAAATATTCCCATGCAAAAGCTTGTTGGTATTTAGAGAGGACTTGAATTAGCTTTTGTTGGTGTTGTTCATCTAATTTGGCATTGATGTTCAGAGACCTCCCTGGTGCAATCTCGAAGGGTTTGTGATGCAGGAGCATCGTAAGCAGTGTGCCAAGCGAGCATGAAGGCAGAAGACAGCTGGAAAGTGCAACACACATTTTACATGTTTTGGAAATGTTTTTGAAGCATTAATGAAATAGTTAAAAAGGCGTACTTCCATATTGTAAATAGATCTTGAGCGATCCGCTCTCATTTGTAGGATGTAGAGGCATTAATGCCAGTTAATGAAAGTAGGTAGATTTAAATTCTAGATTAGACAATTTTAGGAGTTGGAGGGAAAACGACTATAGACACCCTCATCTTTGTATCATTTTATTAGTCAGAGATGGTAGGATTAAGCACATTAGCATAGAGGAGAAGCAAAGAGCTGTGGAGAAGAACCCATGTACAAGAAATTCTGAATTAATATATGAAGCTTTGATTCAGACTCATGGTGTTATAATGCTTTCTGTGTATACATGATGAATGTTATGCTTATGTTTATATTATTCTCTCTGTTTTGCATTTACTTTTATGCCTTGAATGTGTGATTTCATGTTAAGTGTTTGAAGTCTGAGAGAGTGAGAGAATGAGTTTCAATTGTTTCTCTTCCTGAGTAAAAGTTCCTGCAAAGAGTGCAGTGAAGCATCCACAAGGAGTGCGTTGGCAAAATTCAGAGTTTATCTCTGAAATCTCAGGAGGGATACCGTTGTTCTCATTCTAGTAGAAGTGCAAGACAAGCATAGAAGCTGTGCAAGATGTGTGCAGGCTGGTTGAGACCTTAGAACTTACAAACTAAGCTTGAGAGATTGAATGATTTCTATTGCAGAGTTTCACAGAGTCAAGACATTCAAATATTCAGGAATATTTGAAGAAGTGACGCAAGGAGTGTGTGCAGAAGTCTTTTAGGAGATCCGAGGTTGCGAAGGAAGCTCAGGAGGGTTAGGACCCTTGAATCATTCGAGAGAAAGGTAGGAAATGAAAGTAGTTATACAGAGGTTAAATTCTAGAGGGGGATCACAGGTTTGATTTGAGCCAAAGGTTCCTTGAAGAGGAGATTGAACAATCAGAATTCTCTGAGGAGAATTCTCGAAATAGCGGGGACCGTAGGATCCAGGAAAGTTATAGGGGAGTAAAGCGTTGGATAGATCTATCCTTCGAAAGGTAGATCCAACGTGGATCGTCGATTGTGACCTATTCAGGCTGTCAGATAATTTCGGAAATTTGGAGTTTAGGAACCGGAGTGCAAGCCAAAACCTTGGTTGATCAAGTTCCCGAAATGCGAAAGGAGGTTTCGTGTGTGAAGTCAAAGAGTGACGAGTTCGAGAATTCATAACTTCGGAGTTTGGGGTTTCAGAAGTTCTGAGGACGGGTGATCGGGACTCAATAGGGAGGAAAGTCTGAAATCATAAGTTGCGATAGAGTATTTGTCGAGATTTCGGGAATCGGGTTTTCGGCATTCCCATTGACAAGGGGCAAAACACTCCACATCAGAAGTACCGAAATCGCAAAACGCGAAGGAAATTGAGGAAGTGCGTTTCGGCATTTTCGAAAATCGGGGTTCGGGAATTCGGGGGTCATAGTGACACAAGGTTAGGGTTGAGAGTTTTGAACTCCCGATACCCAGAAACCCGAAATAGAGGGGGCTGTCGAAAGGTGGTTCAAGTTGTGAAAACTGGAAAAGGTGACAGGTGGCAGGAGTCCACGTCTGGAGCAAAGCATAGCTCGAGGGGACACTTGAAAAGTCAAGAACCTTCTCGATAAGATTCGTGAAACCCCGGGAGAGGCAAAACCCATTTTGGCATTTCGGAGATTCGGGTTCCGGAAGGTATAGGAGACAGAGAGTTCGAGAACAAGCCTTATGAGCTCTCGGTACGTGAAATCGCGCTAACCATTGGATCAAGGGGAAGAACCAAAACCGTTGATTTTCCTTGGAAGCGAAACACTAGTGTTTTGATGTTTCGGGATTCGGCATATCGGGAATCATGTTGACAAAGGGATGAGACATAATTCCAAGGAAATCCCGAAGTTGCGAAGTGTAGCAAGGCTGAGGGTGGACTTTTCGGGATTTCGATAATTCGGGTTTTGGGATCCCGGGAGCCGAGAGGTAGAGTTGTGCGTCATTGTGACTCCCGAAATTGCGAAGAGTGAAAAGCCGAAATCAGTGGCAAGGTGAGTTGAGAGTTTGGTATTTCAGGTTTTGGAGGTTGAAGAGGCAAGGCGCTCAACAACGGGATTTTCGAAATCGCGAAATCTGGTATCCCGAAAAGAAAAGGGAAAAGTCCCAGTGACAGTTGGGGTTTGATCGTGGGGTTTATGCCGGTGAATGATCACACAGGCATAAGTCAGGAGGGTCTGTGAACTATACTTGGAGAGGGTGAGTGAATAATTCCCCAAGAGGAATTAAGAGGGTCAGTCAGACTCTAAGGGCTGAAGTTGAAAGATCCAGTGCGAACTCTGATCTGAGGGTCTGGGGTCTGTATCAGTTTGCTGTTATGAATGACTGTAGTTGGAATTTGTTGTTCCATTAAATCTTCTAGCAAGTCTCCCTGTGCTTCACAGTCTAGAACAACTTGGAGTATCTGGCAGGTCGGGTTTCTCATGGTGGTTGGACTATTGATAAACCCATTGATTATGTCATCCTCTAGCTGGTTTTTAATTATGAGGGCTTCTTCCTGCATAAGAGGGGCTCGTAAATCCTTCTCTGGGTATCGCGGTGGTGGAAATTGTGGATATACGAAAGTTGGGCTTGGCTCAACAGGAGGATATAAAATGAGATTCTTTGTGATACCCCCTCTAGAAATTGTCATATTACCCGTTCGACATCCTATGTATGCATCTGCTGTTGCAAGCCATGGCCTGCCTAGTATCAATGGATGCCCTTCAAGTCCACTTCTTGGGTCGATGATGAGGAAGTCCGTTGGCTATTCCCAAGAGTCGACGAAGATGGCTATATCATGTAATGTTCCAATTGGTTGAACTACCGATCGATTTGCTAACCGCATTATTATTGCGGTGGGTTCGAAGGAGCCAAAACCTAGGGTATTGCAGGTTTCCATAGTCAGGATGTTGATGGCTATTCCCAAATCAACTAGTGTATTTGGAAAAGAACAGACCTGGATCTGCACTGTCACTATGGGATTCCCCGGATCTGCATATTTGATCGATTCTTGTCTACCTAAAATTAGATCAGACAAGGCTCCTACCACGCGGACTGTTGATGATGGATCTTTAATTTTTTTGACGTGTTTTATCCCACATAGCTCCTTGATCATTTTTGCGTAAATTGGGATGTCTTGAAGAGCTTGCAGGAGTGGAATCTTGATATATAAATTCTTGAGTTCCCCTATAATGTCAAAGTTGGGATATATGGTCGATTTTTCTATCATCAATCTTTCGGGGAACAGAGGGGAGGGTGTTGCATCCTTATCAGGATCTTGTGATTCGACTGTGTTTCCCCCCTGCTTGATTTCTTCTGTTATTACCACAGTCAAGGGTGCTATTGTTGGTTGTTTTTCATTCTCCTGCTCTTGAAAGATGTTATTTTCTTCAGGAGAGATTATGTGCCCCGATCTCAACCGTAGTTCACTATACCCTACCGAGCTGGTCTCTCCTTCCCCATTCTCCATAAAATGGATGAGTTGAGACGGTCTGTTATTTGGATTTGGGTGAGGCTGGGATAGTAATTGAGGGCGCAATTGTGATTGCGGATTCTGGGGAAACTGGAGTGGTGCTTGTAACGTAGGTTGAGTTTGAGAGGCCATTCCCATGGGTTGGTTGTTTATCCCCATGGGGTGCTTCCAATTCTGATTCCAATTTGGGTTTTGGGTAGTTATGTTGGGCCACTATGAAGGGTAGATGTTGTTATTTGAGTTTTTCCAGGATGAGGTGGGATATTGTGAGTTAGGCCAAGTGGAAATTGTAGTTGTCTGATTTTGTCAGGCAGGATTTACAGCGGGCTGGTTTTTCCAAGTGGGATTTGCAGGTGGGTATTTCTGGGGCTTCCAGTTCTGATTAGTAAATGGATGACTCTTCCATGGGCTACTAGGATCTTGCTGCTGATTATACTATCCAAAGAAGAAAGAGGAAGGGTCCTGTAGTGTATTTGGAGGCCGATTATGCCATTGACGATGCTGCACCATCAGATATAATGACTCTATTTCTTCTTCTTCTTCTCTAAAGACAACTTTCAGTTCAGGAAGCAATGGGCATTGTTACATGTCATGATATTTAGCGCATATAGTGCAAACCTGAACCACATCCAAAGGGAAATCCCTTGGACCATGTTTTCTTATGCATCTGTGGAAAAATATGGCCAACGTTTGTTCTGCTTCTGTTTTTTTTTGTTTGGCCTGCAATACATCTAATTGTGTAGTCAGAGTGCTCATAATATATGTTTTGAATTTTTCTAAGAGATTACCAACTTCATCTTGCGTAACACCCCTGTTGGTAGTATTGTTATTTCTGGTGAGGGGGATACACATCCCTGATCTGGTCTGTGAACTTCCTCTTGAGCACCTGATGCACAATAGGACGATGTCATCATAAGTTTCTTGATAAATGTCACCCTTCCCCATCAAATTCAACGTTTCTACCCATTCATTTTTCATACCCTTAATCAGTGTTTCCTTAAGTACTACCTGGTAACATACCATAGGGTGATCTTTGTAAATTATATTGAAATCTCTCGACATATTCTTCTAATGATTCATTTTCTTTTGCATTCATTTGAAAGATTTGATCTTTTAAGTCTCTGGTTCTATAATAATCCTAATATTTTGTCAACAAGGCTTGTTTCATCTCATCCCATGAGTTTATAGTTCTGCCCCCTAATCCCATAAACCAATGTAGAGCTGCTCCTTTCAAAGTGGAGGGGAACAATTTTAATTTTTGGGGTTCAGAGGTGTAATCATACCCTCTACATAGGACATCAAATTCAAATAAGAATGCGTATGGGTCATCTGAGATTAATCCATGAAAGGTTGGCAGGTCTTCTAGGGGAATTTCCTTCATGGGGGCATTGGCGATTAGATGAACTATTGGATATTCCAATGTGGAAGTCTGGGGATGCTGTGGATTTGGTTGTGCCATTTGATCGAAATATGCTAGAAATCTTCAGGGATTTCTTGATCCAGATATTTTATTCGAATTGGTTGGTTATCTGATCCTCTAGGGGATTTGATTGCACTCCCTCTATCTAGGATTTCAGGTATGCCTTTTTCTTTCACAGGAGATTCAGGATCAAGTGGTGGGTCTATCTTAGCTATCCCGCTGGTTTCTCCTTCTCCTTCCTCCATATTACAAGAGTTTCCCTCTTCTAAAAGGTTGAGGGGTGGAAGATCTGTGCTCTGAAATCTTTTCTTAGTCCCTTCAGTTTTGCTATGAATCTCAGTGTGGGTTTGGTGAAACTGCCACCTGAGGGATTCGAGTATATCCTTTTCTAGGTTCAACCGAAGCTTGAGATTCTTCTTTTCGGATGATGTCATCTATGAAATTTCTTCTTCCATGGAGCACTGAGCCTTGGGCTTTGGTAATTTTTGGTGGGGGTTTTGGTTTTTCAAGATCTTTCTTCTTAGTCATACACACTTCACACACAAAAAAAGAAAATCAAGAAATAAAAACACCTATGCAACCTCTTAATGCGTCAACTGGAGGTAGGCGCTGGCATACGCATATTACTTATTGCCTGCATAGGTTCTTACCTTCCGTCTTCAATACCTCGTCCTCCAGAGGCACAATCTATGCTACCTTTGACATTCTTCCCTGACAATGGCGCCAAAATGTTGGGGTCTAAAGATGTCTAAAAAAAACCTTAGTTTAACATTAATTTATCAACCCAAGGATTCGTCTTTTATCTCAAGAATATCAGCAAAGTCTATGCATATAGCTTGTAGAGGCTAAAATCGTGTAGTTAAAGCAAATCTGAGTTTATCAACAATCAGGTTCCTCAAGCATTCATTAAAGATTCTAGGATTTGAAATCTAATGCTGTGCAATGGAAATGAACTAATTCATCTATTGAATTCATTTTAAGAGTAATAATTGAATCTAAATAAAGACTTGCAGAATTGACTATTATTATGAATCAAGTTACTGGAAAGGGAAAAGGCGAATTACTCTATGTATGGAAAGAAACAAAGACTGTAATCCAATCGAAAAGAGACAACAATCATACTTCTATTGAAAGGAACAACAACTATATTTTAACAGAAAGGAACAACAAATGTAAGCTAAGTGAAAGGAACAACAAATGTAAACTAAGTGAAAGGAACAATGCATATGAACTTATGAGGAACTGTCACGCATCAAATCTCAGTAATAGGAATTGGAACATCAATCATCTAATGCTTAAGGAAATATCTATCTCTTGCAAATGACATAAAATCATCAACACACTTATGCATTCATTTAACTACTGTAAGAGAGAATCGAATCACAAAACAAAAATTGAATTGATACAATTACAGGTCGAACAATAGCTCCTTTAGACTGGGCCCTTGGTCCTTAGAATCACTTCTATTTGAAATTCAGTATGTAGAAATGGTGAAACCGCTCAAAGCTTTTATTGATTTCATAGCTGGTACAACATTTACAAAAACTGCTAACGCAGAACAATTCTAAGTTTTGAGTTCTTGGGTGCAATTCTTCTATCTCTTTTCAAGATCTATTTACCCCTTATATATTACAATAATCTGGGTAAATTAAGCTATCTTGAGGATCGAGAGATCCTCAGGATTGCTTTACTATTATAAAGTTACAATATAAGAAATTCAATCATTTTCAAAACTTCCTTGCGCCATAAAGTCCTCAACCTCCAATAGCTTGTGCATCTTCAAGATTTCCTTTGCTATCTTGGGTTTGATAATATTTAACCAATACTGTAATAAAACTAGATAATTCCAATCGTATTTTAGGATCTATGTAATCTAATTTTAACAATAACGCTAAAGAGTATATTATTAATTTTCTATTCTATTTGCTCCTAAATAACTGAAAAGTCAATCAAGATGATATCATGAAATGTGGGAAAAATGAAGATATTTATACCTTTTTCATAACCTAACATACCCCCCAGCTTACCTTCTTGCGTGTCCTCATGCAAGATGAGATATTACATGTAAAGCAGTAATGCTGTAAGGTGGAAAGGTTGGTTCACCAGGCCTCTTGAACCCATTGCTTCTTTTGAGTTCTCCAAAAGCATCATCCTCCCTTTTCTTGTTAATTTGATAATCTTTTTGGTAACTTTATGGAGGAAACCAGATGATAGGGGGATTATATATGCACCCAATTCCAGCAGGCCCTTCCTCTTGGAGAAATCTAGAATACCTTTCTATTATGAAGGTAGCTGCAAAGAAATTTCTGTACCCAAAGGGTTCCCTACTCTTTACTTCACTGGAGGATGCATCCCATCTCATTTTAGAAGCAGCAAGAGCTTCTTCCTTAAGCTCTCTAAAATGAGTGATACCTGAATGTATAACCTGTAGATGGATAGGGGTTAAGGATTCTATGACCCCCCCACTTTTCATAAAGGTTTTATGTTGCATAATGTTTGGAAAGGACTTTGGAGGCTCTCCCCTGACCCATAGATCTAGCCCAATTTCCCTCTTTAGGAAGGTTTTATGAGATTTACCCCATCTGACTTGGTTCTGAGTAAATGACAGAAATTCCTGAAACTGTATGTCACCTATGAATGGGCCAGGGTTATCTTTCCTTTCTTTTTCTAGAATGAAATTATGAAAGTACAACTCACACATAAAGTATTGTACCTTTTCGTCCTACTCTCTGAAACATGAAATAAAATCAAGTACAGTGGAAAATGAAATAGGTTTACCTGCTTTGATGGCCTTCACTCTCAATAACAAATATCGTTCCAACAAGAATAAAGTGTAATTGGTGGCAGGGGATCTACAATTAATAAGATCAGAGTAGATCTATGTTTGCTAAGTAATTCCTTTAGAAACATAAGAAAATATGACAGCTACAGAAATGGATACTAACAAAAATAAAAGGCTGACTCCTATTTCTTGTATGCAAGGGTGACATGTCAACAAAGAGAAATGGGTACTAAGAAAAATAAAATGCCAACACCTATGCTACTTCAACAAGGATGGCATGTCTGTAAAGAAAAAGGGGTACTAAGAAAAATAAAAGTTTGACACCTATGCCACATCAACAATCGACTTCCAAGGAGAAGGGATGATGACCGATGGTCGGGTCAGAAGTTTGGACAGTATCCATAGATCAATGGTCACAATCACTTCTAATTTAAGATCGAAGGTGTCAAAAAGGGTGACATGTCCGCAAATAAAAAGGGGTACTAAGAGAAGGAAAATGTTGACACCTGTGCCACATGAGAAAGGGTGACATGTCAACAAGGATAAAGGGTTATTAAGAAATATAAAATTTCGACAACTACACTATGTTAATAAAGAGAAAGTGGTACTAAGAAAAAGAAGAGGTTCAAACCTATGCTACATCACCAAGGGTGACAATTCAACAAAGAGAAAGGGGTACTAAGAGTAGCATAAGGTCGACACCCATGCCTTGTTAGAAAGGGTGACACATCAACAAAGATAAATGGGTACTAAGAAAAAGAAAAGGTCAACACCTATGCCACATTAGCAAGGGTGACATGTCGACAAATATAGAGGGGTACTAAGAAAAATAAAATTTCAACACCTATGCCATGTCAACAAAGAGAGGAGATACTAAGAAAATTAAGAGGTCGAAATGTATGCCAAATCAACAAGGGTGACACTTTATCTAAGAGCAAGGGGCACTAAGGAAAATACAAGTTCAACACTAAGTCCATGTCAACAAGTGTGACATGTTAGAAAATGTAAAGAGGTACTAAGAAAAAGAAGAAGTTGACACTTATGCCTTGTCAACAAGGGTGACACGTGATCCAATATAAAGATGTAGTAAGAAAAATGAAAGGTTGAAACCTATTCCGTGTCAACAAGTTTGACATGTTTGTATGGATAAAGGGGTACCAATAAAATAAATGTTTTGACACCTTTGCTAGATCAACAAGGGTGAAACGTCAACAAAGATATTGGGGTAGTAAGAAAAGGAAAGTATTGACATGACATGAACAATGGTTACACGTCAACAATGATAAAGGGGTACTAAGAAAAATAAAATTTCGACACCTATGCCACTTCAGGAAAGAGACAGGGGTACTATGAAAAAAAAGAGGTCGAAACCCATGCCATGTAAGAAAGGGTGACACATCAACAAAGAGGAAGGGCTACTAAGAAAAATATAAGTTCGACACCTATGCCACATTAGCAGTGGTGACACGTTAGTAAAGATAAAATGTATACTAAGAAAATGAAAATGTCAATACCTATGCCATTCTTGCAAGGGTGACATGTCTGCAAATATAATGGGGTTTTAAGAAAAGGTAAAGTTCGACACCTATGCCAGATGAGAAAGGGTGACACATCAACAAAGATATAGAGGTACTAAAAAAAGAAAAGGAAAAGTTTAACACTTATACCAGATGAGCAAGGGTGACACATGAACAAATATATAGAGGTACTAAGTAAAAGAAAATGTTAAAACCTATGCCTTGTTAGAAGGGTGAAATGTCCACAAATAAAAAGGGGTACTAAGAAAAGAAAATTTTTGACACCTATGCCATGCTAGTAAAGAGAAAGTGGTATTAAGAAAATGAAGAGGTTGAAACCTATGCCACATCAGCAAAGAGAAAGGGGTCTTATGAAAAAGAGAAGGTGGACACCTATGCCACACCAACAGGGATGATACCTCAGGAAACATAAAGGAATACTAACAAAAATAAAAGTCTAGCTCCTATTCCTTGTATGCAAGGGTGACATGTCAACAAAGAGAAAGGGGTACTAAGAAAAAGAAAATGTCATCACCTATGCTATGTCAACAAGGATGGAATGTCTGTAAAGAAAAAGGGGTACTAAGAAAAATAAAAGTTTCACACCTATGCCACGTTAGCAATTGACGTCCAAGGAGAAGGGTCAATGGCCGACGGTCGGGTTATAAGTTTGGAAATTATCCATAGATCAATGGTTCAGATCTCTTTCAATTTGAGATCGACGGTGTATCTTGCCACATAGGCAAGACTGCCCATCAATTTCAAAAGAAAAAGTTCGAGAGAAAGGGTTACTAATAAAAAGAAGAGGTAAAAACTTATGTCTTGTTAGGAAGGGTCAGATGTCAACAAAGATAAAGGGGTACTAAGAAAAAGGAAAATTCAACACCTATGCCACATTAGTGAGGGTCACATGTCCATAAATGTTAAGGGGTACTAAGAAAAGGAAACATTCGACAAGTATGCCACATGAGAAAGGGGGACACTTCGACAAATATAAATGGGTACTAAGAAAAATAAATGTTTGACACCTACGCCATGCCAACAAAGAGAAAGTTGTACTAGGAAAACGAAGAGGTTGAAACCTATGCCACGTCAGCAAAGAGAAAGGGGTCCTATGAAAAAGAGAAGGTCGACACCTATGCCACATCAACAGAGATGAGATGTAAACAAACATAAATGGGTACTAACAAAAATAAAAGGATGACACCTATTCCTTGTCAGCAAGGGTGACATGTCAGCGAAGAGAAAGGGGTACTAAGAGAAAGAAAATGTCAGGACCTATGCTACGTTAGCAAGGGTGACATGTATGTAATGAAAAATGGGTACTAAGAAAAATAAAAGTTTGACATCTATGCCATGTCAGCAATCGACTACCAAGGAGAAGGGTCGATGACCAACGATTGGGTTGGTAGTTTGGACAGTATCCACAGATCAACGGTCCATATCTATTCTGATTTGAGATCGATGGTGGATATTGCCACGTAGGCAAGGGTGTCCATCAGTTTAAAAAAATAAGAAGTTCGACACCTATGCCATGCGAACAATGAGAAATGGGTACTAAGAAAAAGAAGAGGTTGAATCCTATGCCATGTTAGAAAAGAGAAAGGGGTACTAAGAAAAATACAAGGTCGAAACTTGTGCCACATCTGCAAGGGTGACATGTCAGAAAACATAAAGAGGTATTAACAAAACTTAGAGGTTGACACCTTTGTCTTGTTAGCAAGGTTGGGATGTTAGAAAATAGAATGGGGTATAAATACAAATAAAATTTCAGCACCCATGCCATTTCATTAAGGGTCACATGTCCATAACGAAAAAGAGGTACTAAGAAAAGGAAAAGTTTAATACCTGTGCCACATGAGCAAGGGTTACATGTCAACAAGGATAAAGGGTTATCAATTTTAATAAAAGTTTGACACCTATGCCATGTCAGTAAAGAGAAAGGGGTACTAAGAAAAATACGAGGTTGAAACCTATGTCGCATCAACAAAGAGAAAGGGGTACTAAGAAAAGCAGTAGGTAATAAACTATGCCACATCAACGACAATGACATGTCAATAAAGATAAATAAGTAAGGGTGACCTGTTAGCTAAGAGTAGGGGGTACTAAGGAAAAGAGAAGTTTGACACCAATGCTAGGTCAACAACTATGACATGTTAGCAAACATAAAGGTGACACTAAGAAAAGGAAAATTTTGACACCTTTGCCACATGAGAAATGGTGACACGTCAACAAAGATAAAGGGGTACTAGGAAAAATAAAAGTTTGACACATATAACACATTGACAAAGAGAAAGGGGTATGTTGACTGGTCCAAATGGACCGTCAAACATGAAAGGGAGAGTTCCCGATGGAAAGTCCCATTCATGATCACTCTCATTTGGGGTAGTGTTTCTAACTAGTATTTTGGCTTGGTTGCCACTCTAAAATTATTATCTAGATATGAATATGAGAAACGAAGGTTCTCCCAGGAATTAAAATTGAGACTAAACTAATGAATGCTATCTACTGATAAGCTAATATGCAATCCTAATCTAAACCAAGAAAAACAGAATTTCGATGCCTATGCCACATTAGCAATGGTGAAATGTTAGTAAAGATAAGGGTCTACTAAGAAAAAGAAAACGTCAACACATATGCCATGTCCACAAGGGTGACATGTCATGAAAGATAATGGGGTACTAAGAAAAGAAAAAGTTTGACACCTATGCTACATGAGCAAGGGTGACACATCAACAAAGATAAATGGGTACTAAGAAAAAGAAAATTTCAACGCCTATGACACATCAAAAAAGCGAAAGGGGTACTAAGAAAAAGAAGAGGTAAAAACCTATGTCTTGTTAGCAAGGGTGAGATCTCAACAAAGATAATGGGGTACTAAGAAAAAGAAAAAGTTGACACCTATACCACATAAGCAAGGGTGACATGTCCAAAAATATAAAGGGGTAATAAGAAAAGGAAAAGTTGGACACCTATGAAACATGAGAAAGGGTGACACATTAAGAAAGATAAAGGGACACTAAGAAAAATAAAGTTCGACACCTATGCCACACCAACACAGAGAAAAATGGTACTAAGAAAACAAATAGGTTGAAACCTTTTCCATGTGAGCAAAGGGAAAGGCATTCTATGAAAAATATAAGTTTGACACATATGCCACATCGACAGGTATGACACATCAACAAACATAAAGGGGTACTAACAAAAATAAAATGATGACAGCTATTCCTTGTCAACAAGGGTGACATGTCAGTAAAGAGAAAGGGGTACTAAGAAAAAGGAAATGTCAACACATATGCTACGTCAGCAAGGGTGGCATGTCCGTAAAGAAAAAGGGTACTAAGAAAAATAAAAGTTTGACACCTATGCCATGTCAGCAATCGATTTCCAAGGAGAAAGGAGAAAGGTTGACAGTATTCTCAGATCAAAAATCTATATGTATTCCTATTTGAGATCGACAATGTAGATTGCCACATCGACAAGACTATCCATTAATGTAAAAAACACAACGTTCAACACCTATGCCATGTCAGCCAAAAAAAAGGCATACTAAGAAAAATAAGTTCAAACCTATGCCACATTATCAAAGAGAAAGGAGTACTAAGAAAAAGAGAAGCTTGACACATGTGCCACATCGACAGGAGTGACATGTCAACAAACATAAAGGGGTACTAAAAAAATGAAGAGATTGACATTTATTCCTTGTCAACAAGGGTGACACATCAACAAAGAAAAAGGGCTACTAATAAAAATAAAATGTTAGCACCTATGCCATTTTAGCAAGGGTGACATGTTTGTAAAGAAAAAAGGGTACTAATAAAAAGAAAAATTTGACACCTATGCCACATGAGCAAGGGCAACATGTCAACAAGGATAAAGGGTTATTAAGAAAAATAAAAGTTCGACACCTATGCTATGTCAGGAAAGAGAAATGGATACTAAGAAAAAGAAGAGGTTGAAACCTATTATGCCACATCAACAAGGGTGACACTTCCACAAAAAAAGGAGGTATTAAGAGAAGAAGAAGGTCGAAACCTATGCCACATTAGCAAGGGTGACACTTCCACAAAAAAAAAGAGGTATTAAGAGAAGCAGAAGGTCGACACCTATGCCACATCAACAACAATGACATTTCATGAAAGATAAATAAGTAATAAGGAAATGAAAAGGTTGACACCAATGCCTTGTTAATAAGGGAGACACGTCAACAATGTTAAAGGGGTATTAAGAAAAATAAAATGTCAACACCTATGCCACATTAGCAAGGGTGACATGTCCACAAATATAAAGGGGTACTAAGAAAAATAAAATTTCAACACCTATGCCATGTCAACAAAGAGAAGGGGTATTGAGAAAATTAAGAGGTGGAAACCTATGCCAACTCAGCAAGGGTGACATGTCAGCTAAGAGCAAGGGCTACTAACGAAAAGGCAAGTTTGAACCAATGTCACGTCAACAAGTTGGATATGTTAGTGAACGTAAAGGAGTACTAAGAAAAATAAAAGGTCGACACTTATGCCTTGTTAGCAAGGCAGACACATCATTAAATATAGAGAGGTATTAAGAAAAATAAAAGGTTGATACCTATGCCACATCATCAAGTGTGACATGTTCACAAGGATAAAGGGGTACAAAGGAAATACAAAATTTGACACCTTTTCCACATGAGTAAGGGTGACACATCAACAAAGATAGAGGGGTTCCAAGAAATGTTTTTTTTGACTCATATAACACGTTGGCGAAGAGAAAGGGGTACTAGGGAATATAAGAGATCGAAACCTCTACCATGCCAGCAAGGGTGACATGTCTTGAAAGAGAAAGGGGTATTAATAAAAATAGAAGGTTGACATCTATGCCACATTAGCATGGTTGATATGTTAGAAAAGATAAAGAGGTACTAAGAAAATGAAAAAGGTTAACACCTATGCCTTGCCAGAAGGGTGACACGTTAACAAATATAAGGGGCTACTAAGAAAAATAAAAGGTGAGAACATATTCTATGTCAGCAAGGGTGACATGTTCGCAAAGATATAAGGGTATTAAGAAAAGGAAAAGTTTGAAACATATGCCACATGAGCAAGGGTCACACGTTAACAATGATAAAGGGGTATTAAAGAAAAGAAAAGTTCAACACCTATGCCACTTCAGGAAAGGGAAAGGGCTAATAAGAAAAAGAAGAGGTCGAAACCTATGCCATGTAAGAAAGAGTGACACATCAGTGAAGAGAAAGGGGTACCAAGAAAAAGAGAAGTTCGACACCTATGACACATTAGAAATGGTGACACGTCAGTAAAGATAAAGGTCTACTAAGAAAAATAAAATGTCATCTCCTATGCCATGTTTGCAAGGGTGAGATATCTGCAAAGATAATTGGGTACTAAGAAAAGGAAATGTTCAACACCTATGCAACATGAGCAAGGGTGACACATCAACAAATATAAATGAGTACTAATAAAAAAGAAATTCAACACCTATGACACATCAATAAAGAGAAAGGGGTACTAAGAAAAAGAAGAAGTAAAAACCTATGTCTTGTTAGCAAGGGTCAGATGTCAACAAAGGTAAAGGGGTACTCAGAAAAAGAAAAATTCGACACCTATGCCACATTAGCAAGGGTGACATGTCCAAAAATATAAAGGGGTAATAAAAAATGAAAATTTGGACACCTATGAAACACGAGAAAGGGTGGCAAGTCAACAAAGATAAAGGGATACTAAGAAAAATAAAAGTCCGACACCTATTCCATGCCAACAAAGAAAAAGTGGTACTAAGAAAATGAAAATGTCTAAACCGATGACATCTCAACAAAGAGAAATAGGTCCTATGAAAAAGAGAAGGTCAACACTTATGCCTCATCAGGAGGGATGCCATGTTAGCAAACATAAAGGGGTACTAACAAAAATAAAAGGTTGAAACCTATTCCTTGTCAACAAAGATAAATGGGTACTAAGAAAAAGAAAATGTCAGCACCTATTCTATGTCAAAAAGGGTGACATGTATGTAAAGAAAAAGGTGTACTAATAAAAATAGAAGTTTGACACCTATGCTAGGTCAAAAATCAATTTCTAAGGAGAAGTGTCGATAGTCGATGGTCTGGTTGAAATTTTGGAAAGTATCCACAGATCAACGACCCAAATCTCTTATGATTTGATGTGGACGGTACAGATTGCCTCATAGGCAAGAGTGTCCATCGGTTTCAAAAAAAAAAAGATTTGACACCAATGCTATTCAACAAAAAGAAAGGGGTACCAAGAAAAAGAAGAGGTTGAAATTTATGTCACGTTAGCAAAGAGAAAGGGGTACTAAGAAAAAGAGAAGGTCGATTCCTATGCCACATCGTGAAGGGTGACATGTTAGAAAACATAAAGGGGTACTAACAAAATGAAGAGGTTGACACCTATGCATTGTTAGCAAGGGTGACACATCAACAAATAGAAAGGGGTACTAAGAAAAATAAATTGTCAACACTTATGCCATTTCAACAAGGGTGACATGTTTGCAATGAAAAATGGGTATGAATAAAATGAAAAGTTTGAAACCTATGCCACATGAGAAAAGGTGACATGTCATCAAGGATAAGGGGTTATTAAGAAAAAGTAAAGTTCAACACCTATGCCATGCCAATAAATAGAAAGGTGTACTAAGAAAAATAAGAGGTTGATCCTATGCCACATTAGCAAGGGTGACACTTTAGCAAAGAGAAAGGGGTACTAAGAGAATCATAAGGTCGACGCCTATGCCACATCAACGATGGTGACATTTCAAAAAATATAAATAAGTACCAAGTAAATGAAAAGGTTGACACCCATGCCTTGCTGAAAAATAAAAGTTCAACACCTATGCCATGTCAACAAAGAGAAGGGGTAGTAATAAAATTAAAAGGTCGAAACCTATTCCAAATCAACAAGAGTGACACGTCAGCTAAGATCAAGGGGTACTAAGGAAAAGAGAAGTTCAACGCCAATGCCACATCAACACGTGTGACATGTTAGCAAACGTAAAGAGGTACTAAGAAAAAGAAGAGGTCGACACTTATGCCTTTTTCAGCAAGGGTGACATGTCATCAAATATAAAGAGGTTGTAAGAAAAATAAAAGGTTGAAACCTATCCCAGGTCAACAAATGTGACATGTTTGCAATGATAAATGGGTACAAAGAAAATGAAAATTTTGACAACATTTCCACATGAGCAAGGGTGACACGTCAACAAAGATAAAGTGGTACTAAGAAAAATAAAATTTTGACACATATAACACGTTGACAAAGATAAAGGGGTACTAGTGAAAAGAAGAAATCGAAACCTCTACCATGTCGACATAGGTGACATGTCTTGAAAAACAAATGGGGTACTAATAAAAATATGAGGTCGACACCAATGCCGCATTAGCATGGGTGATGGGTTAGCAAAAATAAAGGGGTACTACAAAAAAGAAAATGTTAACACCTATACCTTGTCAGAAGGGTGACATGTCATCAAAGATAAAGGGGTACTAAGAAAAATAAAGGTCTACACATATTCCACGTTAGCAAGGGTGACATGTCAACAAAGATATAGGGGTAGTAATATAAGGAAAAGCTTGAAACCTATGCCACATGAGCAAGGGTCACACATCAACAATGATAAAGGGGTACTAAGAAAAATAAAATTTTGATAGCTATGCAACTTCATGAAATAGAAAGGGGTACTAAGAAAAAGAAGAGGTCGAAACCTATGCCACGTAAGCAAGGGTGACACTTAATAAAGAGAAAGGGCTACTAAAAAGAAGAGAAGCTCGATACATATGCCTCATTAGCAATGGTGACATGTCAGTATAAATAAAGGTCTACTAATAAAAAAAAATGTCAACACCTATGCCATGTCCGCAAGGGTAGCATGTTTTCAAAGAAAATGGGGTACTAAGAAAAGGAAAATTTTGACACCTATGCCACATGAGAAAGGGTGACACATCAACAAATATAAAGGGGTACTAAGGAAAAGAAAATTTCAACTCATATGACATATTAGTAAGGAGAAACAGGTATTGAGAAAAAGAAGAGGTAAAAACCTATGTTTTTTTAGCAAGGGTGAGATGTCAACAAAGATAAAGGGATACTAAGACAAATAAAAAATCGATACCTATGCCATGTTAGAAAGGGTGACATGTGCAAAAATTTAAATGGGTACTAAGAAAATGAAAATTTCGACATCTATGCCACACACAAAAGTGTGACACGTCAACAAAGATAAAGGGGTATTAGGAAAAATAAAAATTCGACACCTATGCTATGCCAACAAAGAGAAAGTGGTACTAAGAAAACAAAGAGGTTGAAACCTATGCCTTGTTATCAAAGAGAAATGGGTCCTATGAAAAAGAGAAGCTAGACACCTATGCAACATCAACAGGGATGACACGTCAAAAAAAACAAAATGGGTACTAACAAATATAAAACGATGACACATATTCCTTGTCAGGAAGGGTGACATGTCAACAAAGAGAAAGGGTTACTAAGAGAAAGAAAATTTCAGCACCTATTCTACGTCAGCAAGTGTGACATGTCTTTAAAGAAAAAGGGGTAGTAAGAAAAATAAAAGTTTGACGCCTATGCCACATCAGCAATCGACTGCCAAGGAGAAAGGCTGATGGATGATAGTTGGGTTGGAAGTTTGGACAGTATCCACATATCAACGGTCCATATCTCTTCCGATTTGAGATTGACGGTGAATATTTCCACATAGGTAACACTATCTATCAGTGTCAGAATAAAAAAAATGTTAGACAACTATGCCATGTCAAGAAAAAGAAAGGGGTACTAAGAAAAAGAAGAGGTTGAAACGTATGCCACGTTAGCAAAGAGAAAGGGATACTAAGAAAAAGAGAAGGTTGACACCTGTGCCACATTGACAGGGGTGACATGTCAACAAACATAAAGGGGTACTAACAAAACAAAGAGTTTGACACCTATGCCTTATCAGCAAGGGTGAACGTTAACAAAGAGAAACATGTACTAAGAAAAATAAAATATCAACACCTATGCCATTTCGGAAAGGGTGACATGTCCACAAATAAAAGGGGGTACTAAGAGAAGGAGAATGTTGACACCTATGCCACATGAGCAAGGGTGATATGTTAACAAGGATAAAGGGTTATTAAGAAAAATAAAATTTCGACACCTATACCATGTCAATAAAGAGAAAGGGGTACTAAGAAAAAGAAGAGGTTCAAACCTTTGCTACATTACCAAGGATGATAATTCAACAAAGAGAAAGGGGTACTAAGAGAAGCATAAGGTCGACACCTATGCCACTTCAAAGATGTTGACATTTCAACAAAGATAAATAAGTACTAAGGAAATGAAAAAGTTTGACACCCATGCCTTGTTGGCAAGGATGCCACATCAACAAAGATAAATGGCTACTAAGAAAAAGAAAAGGTCAACACCTATGCCACGTTAGCAAGGGTGACATGTCCACAAATATAAAGGGGTACTAAGAAAAATAAAAGTTCAACACCAATTCCATGTCAACAAAAAGAAGAGATACTAAGAAAATAAAGAGGTCGAAATGTATGCCAAATCGACAAGGGTGACATGTTGGATAAGAGCAAGGGGTACTAAGGAAAGTACAAGTTCGACACCAACGCCATGTCAAAAAGTGTGACATGTTAGAAAACGTAAATGGGTACTAAGAAAAAGAAGAAGTTGACACTTATGCCTTGTCAACAAGGGTGACACCAATATAAATATGTAGTAAGAAAAATGAAAGGTTGACACCTATTGCATGTCAACAAGTGTGACATGTTTGCAAGGATAAAGTGGTACCAAGAAAATAATTTTTTTGACACCTTTGCCACATCAGCAAGGGTGACACGTCAACAAAGATATAGGGGTAGTAAGAAAAGAAAAATATTGACACATGAACAATGGTCACATGTCAACAATGATAAAGGGGTACTAAGAAAAATAAAAGTTCGACACCTATGCCACTTCAGGAAAGAGAAAAGGGTACTATGAAAAAGATGAGGTCGAAACCCATGCCACTTTAGAAAGGGTGACACATCAACAAAGAGAAAGGGTTACTAAGAAAAATATAAGTTCGACACCTATGCCACATTATCAATGGAGACACGTCAATAAAGATAAAGGTCTACTAAGAAAAAGAAAATGTGAACACCTATGCCATGTCCGCAACAATGACATGTCTGCAAAGATAATGCACTACTAAGAAAAGGAAAAGTTCAACACCTATGGAACATGAGTAAGGGTGGAACATCGACAAAGATAAAGGGGTACTAAGAAAAATAAAATGTCAACACCTATGACACATCAACAAAGATAAAGGGGTATTAAGAAAGAGAATATGTAATAACCTATGTCTTGTTAGCAAGGGTGAGATGTCAACATAAATAAAGGGGTGATAAGAAAAATAAAAGGTCAACACCTATGCCATGTTAGGAAGGGTGACATGTCCATAAATATAAAGGGGTACTAAGAAAAGGAAAAGTTTGAGACCTATGCCACACGAGAAAGGGTGACACATCAACAAAGATAAAGGGGTACTAAGAAAAATAAAAGTTCAACACCTATGCCATGTGAGCAAAGAGAAGGTGGTACTGATAAAACAAAGAGGTGGAAACCTATGCCACGTCAGCAAAGAGAAAGGGGTCCTATGAAAAATAGAAGGTCGACACCTATGCCACATCGAAAGAGATGACACGTCAACAAACATAAAGGGGTACTAACAAAAATAAAAGGCTCACACCTATTCCTTGTCAACAAGGGTGACATGCCAACAAAGAGAAAGGGGTACAAAGAAAAATAAAATGTCAGAATCTATGCTATGTCAACAAGGGTGATATGTTCGTAAAGAAAAAGGGGTACTAATAAAAATAATAGTTTGACACCTATGACATGTCAACGATAAAAAACCAAGGAGAAGGGATGACGACCAATGGTTGGGTCAATAGACTGGACAATATACATAGATCAATGGTTTAGATCTCTTTCGATTTGAGATCGATGGTGCATATTGCCACATAGGCAATACTGTCCATCAATTTTAATTTTTTTTTTTGACACCTATGCCATGTAAGAAAAACGAAAGGGATACTAAGAAAAAGAATAGGTTGAATCTTATGACACATTAGCAAAGAGAAAGGGGTACTAATAAAAAGAGAAGGTCGATACCCATGCCACATCAGCAGGGGTGACATGTCAACGAACATAAAGGGTTACTAACAAAACAAAGAGGTTGAAACCTATGCCTTGTTAGCAAGGGTGAGACGTCAACAAAGAGAAAGGGGTACTAAGAAAAATAAAATGTTTCAACAAGGGTGACATGTCTGTAAAGAAAAATGGGTATTGAGAAAATGAAATGTTTGACACCTATTCCACATGAGCAAGGGTGACACGTCAACAATGATAAAGGGTTATTAAGAAAAAGAAAAGTTCTCACCTATGCCATGTCAGTAAAGAGAAAGGGGTACTAAGAAACAAAAGAGGTTAAAACCTATACCACATCAGCAAGGGTGACACTTCAACAAAGAGAAAGTTGTACTAAGAGAAGGAGAAGGTCGACATCTATGATACATCAACGACGATGACTTGTGAGAAAAGATAAATAAGTACTAAGGAAATTAAAAGGTTGAAACACATGCCTTGTTAGCAAGGGTGACACGTCAATAAAGCTAAAGGGGTACTAAGAAAAATAAAAGGTCAAGACCTATGCCATGTTAGTAAGGGTGACATGTCTACAAATATAAAGGGGTACTAAAAAATATAAAATTTCGACACCTATGCCATCTCAAGAAAGAGAAGGGGTACTAAGAAAATTAATAGGTCGAAACCAATACCAACTCAACAAGGGTGACACGTCAGGGAAGAGCAAGGAGTACTAAGGAAAAGAGAAGTTCGACACCAATGCCACATCAACACGTGTGACATGTTAGAAAATGTAAAGGGGTACTAAGAAAAGGAAGAGGTCGACACTTATTCCTTGTCAACAAGTGTTACTCATCATCAAATATAAAGAGGTAGTAAAACATTACGTGCCCTATAGAACGATATCTCACCTATGTACGCGTCTATCAAGGTAAAAACCATGTATATGTCTTAAAACAATGCTAGGTTAAGGATAAGGCCAAGAAAATCAGATTCAAAATGAAAATAGGCTATCAAGAAATCATACGACAAGGAAACTCAAGCTAACAGAGAGAAATCTAAGGACAAAAACAATCCAAACCCTGAAAAGAAGATTCAATCCAAATTACACAGTTTATTTTCAGATCTGTTCCACATAGGAACCAGATTCGAAAATATGGGTGTTACAAGGAAAATCACTCTATGGAAAGGGGTAAACCACAATAGACGGAAATGATTGCATAAATCTACTCTAATATCAAGTATGCTATATAAACAAACATGCTAACAAGACAAAATAAAGAGCTTACCTCGTTTGGACATTCTATGAAGTCTACCATTGAGCACTTGAATCAAAGCTATATCCATGCAACTTGTCCTCAACAATCAAGATACACAAGCATATGGTGATAATATATAAATTTAGCACATATATTAGCATAATCCATCAATATTCATAACAAATGCACCCATGGAATAACAATTCAAATATTTGCAAGACATTAATTGGACGAGAAAAAAGTATTTCTATTAAAATATGATCAACATAAGTGTATGAGTGACAAGCTTCCTTGTCGGCACGTCTAGGAACCGAGAAAATAATTCCCTTCCAGCTGGGCCTCCACCACTTCAATCCTCCACCAAAGGAAAGCTCATATAAGAGAGACAATGAGGTTCTCCATAAAAAAAGGAAGAGCTTGGGGGATGAACACTGTGTTCAGACTTTAAAGGATAAAGGGATGCAGACTCAATATGAAGTGAATAATTTCTCTAGAGTAACTTTGCTCTCAAAAATTGAATTCTTCTCCTTCTCCACAACATGGGTATGGCCCATTTATAGCTTTCAAATGGAACTGAAGGGTTGAGTCAGAACGTTTCTAGTATATGGAAGGCCAAGGATCATGGATCTCGTGACGTGACATGGAAACCTGACACCATTTTTTAATTTTGGGTACAAAAATTGATGTACGTGGGTTGTAATGGTGCAACCTGTGTAAACGCATGCTGTACAACTATTGGGGTGCGTATATGTGGAAAATTATTATTTTTAGCTCTGGGAACTACAAAAATGGACTTCAAGTCTGCATAGGGAAATGGAAAAGTTCTTTTGAGCAAGTTTCATGGGGTGAGGCAAATCTTGCTATAACAATGGGATTTTCCTTCCCATAGAGGTTTGAATCAACAAGTAATTGGTCTTTCTTATGGGCTTACAACACTGCCATATCCAAGACCCTTCTTCCTGCCATTTCAAATTCAATCATCTAAACAATTGTTATTTCTCATGCACATTATATTTTCATGGAAACAATTCAAAAAACGAAATTCACAAAGTGATCTCAGAATTGTTTACAACTACAATTCAATTACTTCCATTAATTCTTGACATTAAATGGAATTCAAATATTGAATGGAATGAACCCATCATTACATACACATGTATTATCAACCCATCTCTTCTTTCTTATATCCATAAATACTTTTATTACTTTGTCCCTCCAACAAAGCTTTTCTGTAATTTATCATTATGTAGCTACTTTAACCTACAACTTTCTTGTTGCAATATATAATAGTTCCTGAAGTGTTTTCAACTTCATGATTTAGCAATACTCACATCATTTCAGCTGTTAGCATAATCATTTCTATGTTATATAATATATGCATGCATTCACCAAATGCATTCAATAATTTATGTAATACCACTTGTAACATTTTAAATATCTCCAAAAACTAATCTTGGAATTGTAACAAACAACAATCCAATCACCTTCAGCTAGTATTCAAATTAAATATAATGCTTCTATCCATCATTATGTATTTTCGACACCACATGATTTTCATAATGCAACAATTAATTACTAAATAAAATAACAATCAATGTACTAATACCCATGGCCACATTTACATAATGCATCCCTGCATTGACTACATAATAACCACATAACTATGTCATGCATTCACCAAGTTGAGTTGGAAGGTCTGGACAACACCTCAACAAATCATCCACAAACTTCCTACTTCTTTCCTGACTATTTGGATACCTTCCTTTTCAACCCAAACACAACACCAATAATATAATTCTTGATTCTTAAGTGCTCTTCAGTGTCGACAAAGAGGTTGCGGTCGAAACATCAGTTATACAATACATACCATTGAGCACTCACATAGAGCTATAGCCCTTTTATATCCAACCATCTCATGTTCTCACACACAACTAGCTCTATGGATATTTATTGTTATATCAAGAGTATGTCTCATGACTTTACCTGGTTATGATCTGATAACCAATCATAACAAAATATGCAACTAACATTTTATCTAAATGCATTATAGCATCAAAAACATTTATATACTCTAATCCTTTTTCCATTACATATCAATTTGAATCTTGAAAAATTAACTGAAGGAATTCTTACCTCAATTCCCTTCAACAAAAGAAACAAACAAATGCATACCTTCGTAGTTGTTATCAACCTACTTGATGCTATCTGATCCGCTGGTATTTGTAAAAGCTTGCAAGTTTTCTCTTCCATCCTTTTTGTTGTTCCTGAGTTTATGTTTTAAGGCTATAAAACATACCGTCAAGGCATCCGAAAAAGGATTTTTATGATAAGACTTTAAAATGAAGAAACAAAGAAAGACTAGATCAGATTCAGTTTCTCAACTGTCTCTGTCTTGCTTCCCGTTGCTCTTGGATGCTAATGTCACGTTCAATAGCAGCCCACGAACTTTCTAACTCATCCCTATTGGTCGCTGTTTGTAGAATAGTATTAAATAGGTTTAGGGCAATGTTGGTTTGATCTTGAAGACCAGGTTCTATGTTTGGTTGTCTACCACTAGGGACTGTCATGGGTGATAGGGTTTTAAAGGTTTGTAAATGGGTTTTTTATAAATTGGTTACTTCATACTTTCATAGACGATATTAATAAAAATAACTTTGAAATCTAAAACAGTAATTTAAAAACACATTTAAGGCCGTTTCCTGGTTTCGTAACAATTTTTTAATTGTAAACAATGAAACACAATACAGAGAAATATAAGGCTTTTATCAAGAAATAATCTTATATTTCAGTTTACAATGATGAAAGAAAAACAAGATTTCTAACAGAGTTGAATATTAAGGAACAAAAGGTTTTACAAGTCTTAAAATTACTAAAGTAATTTCGGAGGAAAGACTGTAATACTTTCAACATCCAAACCAATCTGAAATAATAAACTACAATGAATATAAATTCGAATTGATTTACTTGTTAGAAACACACATTAAAGGAGAATTTAACAGAACATGAAAACAGGGGAAGAAACATAGTCACAAAGTTGCAGGATCCATAATCTTGTTTGTGGTTTATATTTCGATGAACTTCAAAGTTGATCTTACAAAAATTGGCCTTCTCCAAAATTTCTGAAGCCCCATTTTCGCCTTTTGAAACTATATTTATACCTTTCTATCAAAGTTTTTCGTTGGTAACTAACCAACTTCCTAATATTACGGTTACATAGACTAATGTCAACCGTTTACAATTTCTTTCAAAATTCTAAAAAATAAAAATATTTACAAAGCTTTAAATTTGCGTTGATGAACTTTCTTTATCTGCTTCAACGCATTGAACATATTTCCCTAAAAAATTTACCAAGACCCTGGGAGCCTCAGGTACTTCATTTGCTTCAAAAGAGAAAAAATTTCTCTGTAAGCCTGGCAACTGGCCTTCTAATGTTTTCTCTGTGAATTTAACATTTTCCAACCTTGAACTCGAAGCTATCATCCAGTTATTTATTTCTGCAATGTTGATCATTTTGATATTTGAAATTTCTGCTTTCCTTTCTTCGAGTTCTTCTTTTGATTTCAGCTGATACCTGGTAATGTTGACTTCGCCTAATAACTCAGAAAAACCCCGTGTTCCGATATTTACTGAATCTTTTTCAATAAGATTGAAGATCTTTTGACAATATTCATTAATTCCTTTTGTAATTATTTTATATTCTGCCAATTTTGTTTCCCAAACTTTTATCATTATATCTCCTTTTACTTGTTCCGAAAGGGGTAATTTCTGGCTTTTCCCAATTTCTTCTTTTTGTAAAGAAGTTATTACCTTTTGAAAAGAATTCTTTGCTTCTTTAGCTTCTCTTTCTTTCTGAACTACCTTTTCCATAGACCTATTTGACTCATGAAAATAATTCTGGATGATTTCCAGATTACAGAATATTTTCTGTTGTTCTTCTTCTATGTTTGCATATATCTCCGATGCTTGAGTCTTGAAATGTTCAATTTCAATTACTTGATTAGTGATTGAAATAATATTATCTTGCAGAGATTTATTTTCATCGCCCAACTTTTGAACCTGTTCTTGAGTAACCCGTATCATGTGTTTTGCCTCATCCAAGTTTTCATTCAACTTTTGGATTTCTTGTAAGTCTTTGAGTCTAGCTTGTTCTAGACCCTTCTGTATCCCCCAGCCAATAATTCTTTCATTTTCTTTTAATTTGTCCTGCAACTGCATTATTTGTTGAGCCTTTTGCTCAAGCATGATTGTTAGATTTCCTACAGAATACATGTTAGCTGATGCTATAGCACCCATGGTTCCTGCTAACTCTGTTGCAAATTCTCCTTCATTGAGTTTCTTTCCATCAATGATAATTTTATGTCTTTTGATCGTTCTTTCTCCTACAGGATGAATTTCCTATTTCAAGACAACTCTTCATTTTTTACTGAAAAAATAATTAGATGAGGGGATTTTATCTCTGGAGATTGGCTCTAAGTCACTTACATATAGAAGTCCTTCATGAGGGGTTCCGAAAGTAGACTCTAGTGGAGTCAATGCTGTGATAGGACTGCCAATTTCCTTTGAAGTTGTTCCTCCAACATTTTCTTGAATATCATCGAGAACTATTTGACTTGTTTCTATTCCTTTTCCCTTTTCTGTTTCTAGTTCTTTGGTCTGAGAACCCTCTGTATTCTGTGGAGGTATTTCAAGATCTTTCAATTTATCTTTGTCACTTAACTTATCCTGAATATCGGTTTGAAACTCCGGAGGAATTGTTTCTTGCTCTGGAAATGAGGTTGACATTTCACCTTGTAAAATCTTTGGCAGGAAGCGTTGTCTATGTCTTTGAAAAGACGCAAACCCCACCTGTGCATCAGGTGACAAGGTTTGCACTCTGTTCTTCACTTCTTCATAAGACTTAGCATTTTTGAAAACATCATCATAAACTGAAATTTCATGTTTGTATGCTTTTAAATTACATTGTGTGAAATGTCGACTGATCATTTGGTAAGGGTCGTGTTTCCTGTGCTCTATGCTTGCTAATTTCACTTCGTCCATCGCCTCAGCTTCTGCCTTTGATTGGCCTATGTTTAATAAAATGAATTTTCCAATATAAACAGGAAAAGATGGCCATGCTTTTTTCTGCTGAGCTTTTAATTCTAACCCAATACCACCATTAACTAGCTGATAAGCCACTTCTCTGCATATCAACCTGTCTGGTAAAAATTTTGGGAGTGCGTGCGGCGGAATAGAACAACCATAAACCCTAACATAGGAAAATTTTTCCTCAATGAACCAGTCAGCAACTGACTTGAGGTTTTCTATGATGGTATTTGAAATGTGAGGAGGTTCGCATCCAAAGAATATTTTGTGCAGAGGGATAATTACATAATGACAAACCTCATAAAAAATATTTTTTGCATTTTCTTCCCAGAGAGATGAGTGGTACTTATGAACAAGCTCTGGGCAATAAACATTCCAACTCCAATTCATTAATGGGAAAGGAGTCATAAAACAAATGGCATCCATGATATAAGCTGACATATAAAAATACATTGTTTGTCCTTTTGACCTAGCTGCTTTGTAATTCACAACCTCTGATGTGAGGTTATCTGACAAAATTTTGTGCCAATTAAAACTGCGTCCCTCTGAAACTTCCTCTAAGAAAGGTGTCCAATCTGCATGAAAATGACAAGGATCCTTTCTCCCAAAAAGTCTACATAACATCATTGCTACATAAACCATATATTCGTTTAAGGCAGCTGTGGCATAAATTCCATGTAAATCAGCCCTAAACTTGTTTTCATCTCTGGCCCATCCTCTAATCATGTCAGGGTATGTTTGGCCCTCTTTAATGCATTCTTTTCTTTGAAACTCGGATAAAAACTCAGAATTAAAAGTGTGTCTGTAATTGGGCGATAGCTTATACATTACTTGAATATGTTCAGGCCTGAATGAGCCGATGACAGCTCCTTTCTCGTTCAGAATACTTTTGGTCGGGACATCTACTTTATCCAGAGCCCAGGCGATCATATCGGTATATGACACAAGTCTCGGACGTGCGGCAATCTTATGAAGTTCAGTCTCGGCAATATCTCACAAGTGATTTTCTGAATTAGTGGCTGCATATTTAAGCTCATCCTCCAGTTTTTTTGAAATTCCAGTCCATGATTTGACAGAGTGTACTCCAGATGCAGTAGTATCAGAGATAATATCACCTTCTGGTTGATCTTCATTTTTCTTCGAAGCTTTTTTGGGTGCCATAGCTCTGTGTTTAACTTGAAACCTGTAACAGAGAGTGATTTAGCTTTGAAATGATAATACAGACATTTCAAATATATCATAAAAACATTGAGATTTGTACCTCTGTTATGAAGTTAAGGCTCTTAATGCAAAAGATATTTCCGAAGATATGCATTTAATGTTTGTACTTAGGCTATCTCGGTGTTTTCAAGTATAATAGAAAATTATTAAATCAGACAATGACGCATTAAAGGACATTCAAAGAAAGTTTAACTTTAAGCCTTGTTTAGAAGGATGATTAATTAACGTTGATCTTGAATTAAATTTGCAAATCTGCTTTTCGGAGCTTCGACATTTTCGATGTCGAGAAAAAAATTCGTCGAAGAATTTCGATTGCTAAAATTGCGATGTATTGTTTTAAAAACATTTTTAGTATTTTAATTAATCATGATTAGAACTTTTCAGGATTTCGTTAATCGGAAAATCGGGGATCGGGATTTCGGGAAATCTGATGACATGAATCATGTTTCTCATAAAACCGCGAATCCCGATATCGCGATGTAATTAATTAACTCTTAATCATTATTAGTAGTCATTAGATTAATTCAAACTTTAATTAAGGATTAAATGTATCGTGAAATCGGGAAACACGATGACAATATTATTTTCTCTTATAAAACCCCGAATCCCGATTTCGCGACGTGATTAATTTAATGTTTAAACCCTTTTTAATTCTGAATTAAGAAAATTATGCTTTAATTAAGTTTTAAAGTATCGGGAAATCGGGGATCGGGATTTCGCAATTCAATTTGCATCAAACATTTGTTCACGCAAAACTCCGAATCCCGATTTTCCGATTTAAATTAAAATTCCTTAAATTTTAAATTACTGCCCGTTTAAAGAATTGTTTGAAAAAGTAGTGAAAAACTTATGTTCGTTTAGATTTTTTTTTATTCTTTGTCCAAAAATAAATAATAAAAGGCATCGCGAATCTATCGGTGATGAAAATCTTGTTTTAGGAAATTTGAAAAATACAAAGACTCAAAAATTAAAATTATTTACCCTTAAGAATAAAAAATTCAAGGTTTGTTTCAACACTTTTGATTACCATTCCTACCACCTTCATGGGTCTTCACATAGATGTAATTCATAAGCAGCAACAACAACATCCACATCTTTAACCATTGTATATCATTTTTCCTGAATACACAATCCATAATCCATAATTAGTCATACTCAATTTCTATAACATCATTATTGTATGTATATAACAACAAACTATTCTAAGTCCTCAAGCATGCCATATGCATATCCAATCATGTACATATGAAAAATTCACATCTATATGCACCAATCATTCACTATCAACATGCCTACTAATGCATAATGCATTCTAACTTCATGGTATGCGTCATGCAGTCTAGTGCATTTATGTTTCAATTCACTTATTTGTTTATTTATTTAGTTTGTAGTTGGTTTTCCTTGAATTTCTTCATATCCTTGTTGCCATGTGTGTTTCCATTCTTCTCATCTGCACTATTTCTCCATCATCTGGAAACTTTCCAGCCAAGTTCCACTTGGCCATTCTACAATCCAACCAATGTGTTCTATTTTCAACAGCCTCTCCTAGGAAGTCATATCTAAAATTTACTTTTATGAAACATTCCATAACCTTGGAATGAAGTAGCTTAGAACATTCTGTCACTTTACTACCACAACATTCTTGAATCAAATCATTTTACTCCTAGCTGTCCATTAGGTTCATTAACAGTTCCTTGTGAAACCATACCTTTCACACTTAATATCATTTCCAATGGAAGTCTATTTTCATTCAGTGGCACTTTTCAAGTGAAAGAGCATTCATTTTTCTATCTCCAATTTCTCTGCATTGACATCTTGATTCCACTGTGAACTATGATATCGGAAGTGGATTTCTTTCACTGAGTACTTTTACACAAGTAGCTAAGTCATATCTAACAAATCCTTCCCTGGAACTCCTATTCTTGACACATAAAGATTATTCACACAACCTCTTAAGCTCTTTGTTTTCTTCCACATCAAGCTTGCATTTGTCTACACATCTCTACCTTCAATGCTATGGAGCCTTAATTTTCCTTTTTATGCCTATCAATGACATTATTAAATTGATAGCTTCATATCCTATGTGAGGATTCTTGATTTTTTTGTACCTGCAATGTATTCATACTCAATAACAGTTGAATAATAATCCCTCTATTTTGCTCTTCTCAAGTTCTTTATCCACTTTTCATTGCTTTCCCTGTAGCTCTTTATTCCCTCATCCAACTTTTGTAATCTCTGTCATACTTCCATGACTCAGATATCTGATCCTGGTCTTGAATTGATTTGATTATACCTCTAATTCTGTCAAATCTGTAAGCAACCATTTTGTTAGAATTATTCATATCATAAAAATTCGTCAATTAAATTTACATGTACTTTTTCTGCTCAGTTCATGAATAATTATATCACAATTATCCAAATTCTAACAATTCTAGGCCATTATCCTATGAATCATATTCCCAATGACTATACTCTTTCCCTGATCCAATTTATGAGCTGAAAGTTATGGCTTCCTGAAAAATCCACTTTCACCCAATTTTTGCATTTTCTCCACTCGTGAAATTTTATTGAAATGCCAACTTCAGTCAACTGTAGAAGAAACTATGTCAATAACTAGAGAAACTTTTATATGAGGACTAGATAATAAAAATGACAAGAAATTCATAAAAATTATCATATTCTCAATATGATGCTCCATTGAAAAACTATAACAATTTGGAAATGACAACTTTTCCCTTTTTCACATGTTTTTCCCAACTTAGAATTTTTGGCAAAACTGGATATCTCTCAATTTGTGCACTTATGGAAAATTTTCAATAAACCAAATTTGTTTTCCTTGATGAGTGAATAAAATGTTAAGTATATAAAAATTTTCAGTTTCGTGATTTGGGGTCACTTTTTTTCCTCCAAAAATATCAAAAATCCCCAAAAAGTGGCTTGGAACAGTGGATTTTGGCTTATTTCAACATCTCCATTCCAATCCCCTTAGGATTTATTCAGTTCGTTCATGGGTTTTTTCTATGTATTCTTTCTGGACATCCTCAATGAATTTCAGTTTAATCTAGACCTCTGCCAATGATCTCGACTCAGATATTTAAAAACCATTATTTTGTCATTTATGACAAATTAAAGCCGAAATGGACAAGGGCCCTCTCTGGAACTTTCATAGAACTCATATTTGTGGAAAAAACCCATAAGTTCATCCCAATCTGACTTAATCTACTCTGGTTATGGACAAAATACAAAAATGGACCCAAACTTAGTTTTTTTTTTTTGACATTGTGGAGCATTTTTGCCTACGGGGCAATCTGCACTATTGATCTTAAAATCAGAATAAATCTGGACAATCCATCGGAGGTTCCCATTCGGACCAAAAAATCAGGCTCAAACACGACTTCAAAAAGAGGGTATCGAGGAATATTCCATTTCGATACCATCAAAGATTTTCATTCAGAGTTCAAAAATATTAAGTAAATGTCGCCACTCTGATCAGAGGGTATCAACGAATATTCCCTTCTCGATATCATCGTAACTTATCACTCGAAGTTCAAAAAGTCGGGGGAGCTCCATTACTTCGAAAAGGGAGGGTATCACAAAATATTCCATCTCGATACCTGATCATTCAGAACTTATAACTCGGATTTCAAAAGTCAGGAAAGCTCCAATGCTCTGAAAAGGGAGGGTATCAAAGAATATTCCATCTCGATACCGTATCACTCGGAGTTCAAAATATAGGGTAACTATCGCCACTCCAACCAGAGGGTATCGAGGAATATTTCCTTTTGATATCGTCGAAACTTTTCCTTCGGAGTTTAGAAGGTTAAAGAAGTTTCACTACTCCGACCAGAGAGTGTCGAAGAATATTCTTTTTCGATACCTGAACACTCGAAGTTGAAAATATTAGGCAATCTTTGGTGTTTCGACAAGAAGGGCATCGAATAATATTTCTGATTGATACCTTATCACTCAGAGTTGAAAATATTAGGCAATCTTCACCGCTCTGACCAGAGGGTATCGAAGAATATTCTCGATCGATACCATATCACTCGGTGTTGAAAAGATTAGGAAATATTCGCCACTCAAACCAGAGGGTATTGAATAATATTCTCGTTCGATACCATCAAAATTCCTCTGAACGAGATCTTCCGAAAACACTTTTCTGAAAACACATCTCAGCAAGATTTGACGGTTGGGAATGATCCTGGCTGATCTAAAGACTCTCGTTTTTTTGGGATTCTATCATCGACTTCTCTTCATGTCCAACTCCGAAGTCCCTCCGACACCTCCTTTTTCGAAGGCCTATCGAGAATGCCTTTCTTGGACCTCTAAGATTGAATCTTGATCGTTGATTTCCTCTTACTTCCCAAATGACCGAAAATGAACGCGGATCGTCGATTTACCTCATTTCTCGAACCCCCGAAATGAATCTCTTCCATCGATCTAGTAACTTTGTCAAAATTATAAAACATTAAGATTTTTTAATTTTTAAAGAATGAACCTGGGCTGTTAATCTCAATATCGAACATGATCTTGGCCGTTGATTCTCTAAAAGATTCCCCTCCCTACCGCGACCATTAAAATTACGATTTTTTTTTTCAATATTCCAAGTCGAAGTCGACTCTGCAACTCCACAGATCGAATCCATTAAACCTCAAACACTCGGAATCATTTAAACACGATTTTTCTCACGAATTTGGGGATTTCACTCTAATTTTCCATCATTCTCCCCAAAATTCATACCAGTTGAATCTATAACAACGAATCTTCCCGATTCCCACCCATTCCAACCCATACAAGTCCAATGTTTCAACTAGAAGCTCTGATACCAATCTGTAACATACCCAACTACCTACAAGATAGGCACACCACCTCAAAAATTCGCTTCTGAATCGATTTCGAATTCTGATAATAATTAATCCGAAATCAAGCATTAAAGAATCACATGAATTAATCAAGATCCATACTACAACATAAAATAAATAAATAGTGTGCCATGCACAACAAAGAACCAACAAGCATGCACACAAAAATACATCTCAAAGATAATTAAATACACAACGGAAAACACATTGTACAAAAACCACAGAGAACACTTATCTTTGCAAGTAAACATTCACCAATTTCCTACAGACCAAGGACATTCCTCCCAACCATAGACACTACTGTTCATGCACTCTCAACATCAGGTCACCCTTGAGCCAGGGCTATGAATCTACAAGGATGGGTCCTAGGCCAAATCTAAAACACACAGCAATTGGCTAACTAGCTCTCAGGTTTCCCAACCACACAACAAATCTGAATTTCCAGCTCTCTTTCCCCCTCAGCCTGCACAACCCAAATAAATGAACACCTTTATCTGCAATGCAGTCCCTCGGGATATTCCATTTCTCTCCAGGGATCCAGTGCTACTGGTCAGGAAATATTCATGCTGGAAAATCCAAGGATTCTCAGTTGTGGACAACTCTTTCTAAACTTCCATCAATCTCATGCACACATGCATCCATTCCCTCCTGGAATGATCAGTAATCTATTACAACCATCTAGCAATGGCTCTCCTCCTCCAGTCATTCGTTTCCATGCTCCCCCCCAAGAGCACACAAATTCAACCAGAGTGAAATGAGAAATTCTAAAATGAAATGATTAACCAAGAGAAACCCCCAAAAAACGTACATGCAGGGTTTATATAATTACATGAAAACAGGAAAGATATGGTCTTTCTCCTAAGAATCTCATGTAACCCCTTTCTCCATAAAATCAATTATGGGTAAATAAAATATAATAAAAAGGCTTAGCTCCTTAATCCCCCTCTCTCGTGGAATCACAACCCCCTATTTATTTCATCCTTGTTCGTCTTTCAGCCAACGATGTATTTTTTTATTAATGTATATAGATGTATTACATTTCCAAGACACTCTATCGCCTTTTCAACTTTACTGGCTCACCAGCCTAAGTCACAATTACATAATACATTATAGTTCATAAGGGTTAAAACCAGGGTGTTACAAGAAGCATTAGAAATCGTGATGAAGTTAGAAGCATATCTTGTAGGAGATGGCGTAGGAATGACACATGTACAGTCACAGTTGGTTGCACGAAGGATTCGATTGTCAGAAATAACAAAAGAAAAGGAAAAACGTGAACAAGTTTGGTGTATTACATGTAAGACAGAAGGCCATCGTAAATATGAATGCCCATCATTCGTGCAGTATATGGCCACAGGAGCATCGAACCCTTTGGAAGGAGGAGTTGGGTATTGTAAATTATAAAAGACATGGGTACATCATCCGATTGCTTGTCAATTATTAAAAAAGTACCAAAGTACATGCAAGAATTTGTTTTGTAATTTTTGCAAATATGTAGGACACAATGAGAAAGATTGTCACACATTCAAATTAATGAGAGAGTGCACTTTAGATGTGTGAAAAATCCAAGAAGAAAATTCCACAGGAGAAGGAGGAGTTCCACAGTACAATACTCCGAGAGGATTTAACTAGGGTGGACGAGGAGGATTCGACAGAGGTCGAGGACATGGAGGATTTGGAAGAGGAGGAAGAGGACCAATAATTTGTTATAACTGCAATCAACTGAGACATTTATTAAGAGACTGCATGAATCCTTGCACGAGCATTGGACCATGTGACACAAGATTGTCCTCAACTGATAGAGAAATGACAGGAAAGAGGGAACCATAATCAAAACTAGAACCATAACATATAGATGATAGCTGTCGAGGAGTGCGATGATCAACCTTGAATAGTAGCCATTACATGCGGTGGAACGAGAACTGGAGCGGATGTGAGGAAACATGGAAAGGGGATTGAGCAATGGATAAGGAAAGTAGTTGAGCCTACGCATATATTTAATCCATAGAAAGAGAAAGATACATATCAAAAGGTCAGGAAGGAAATACTAGGACCAGACTGGATAGCATCAACGTCAAAGACACCACCACTATATGATATGCCATCAGTCTATGATCGCACTATTCTGGAAAGTTCAGTCGAGAAGGTAAACACTTTGAAAGATTTTATAAAGAGTTGTTTAGAGTTGGTGAAGGATGAAACACAATTGAACGCATTGTGTGGGGTGATCGATCATTGCACCCAAGGCAAAGAAGTACCTACGACACATAGAGTTGTGAACCAAGTATTGCGTAAGAAGAGGACAAACATAGAATTTAGATTGAGTGTGCATGAGAGTATGACATGGATAATGTCATATTGGACCTAGGATCAGATGTAAATGTTATTCCAAGACAAACGTGGGAAATGATGGGGAAAGAGAAGTTAGTTTGGTCAAATGTTTAGTTGAGGTTTGCAAACCAGCATAAGATACTACCAATCGGGAGACTGGTAGGAGTAATTGTTAACCTAGATGGAGTGCACAATGTAGCTGACTTTGAGGTCATTCAGATCGTGGATAACATTCAGCCGTATCCAACATTGCTCCTATTAGATTGGCCGTTTGACAACGAGACTTTTATTAACTTGAAGAAGAGAGACATGATTTTTGAAGGAGGAGGCTTAAATGTTATTGCACCCTTAGACCCCACATAAGCAAGAAGGAATGTGGAACCCACAGGAAAAGAAATTGATAACTTGTATAATATGACTGCGTGCATGGATGATTATGCCAATTATACTACAGATGGTGCGTTCAGTTGGAGAATCATTAGCTCTTGTGCGTTATATTCAAAGGAAGGACTTGAACATTGGTATCACAGGTTGCACAAAGTATCGACCAGAAGATGTGCTCTCATTACTCGCTCTTTGCATTGGATCAAAACAAAGGCATATGAGGCGCCTAGGTTTCATGGATCAACTAATGTAGGTTCCTTTGTAAAATAATTTGAGTTGAAGATACTTGAACATCAAAGAATGTTGGAATTAAATGTTGCATTGAGAGAAACCCCGACCATATGGTGGGATACACACAAGGAAGGAATAGGGGATTGAAAACATTGTAAAAGGTTGGTACGGTTTAGATTTGGAAAAGAAGAAGTTACACACAAGTATATAGGGATGGGAAGTCTGACAGATCATGTTGCAGAGTGTATGACAACTTGGAGACGGGTTCCAAAGTAGGAATGGATGCACATGTTCATCCATACACTTGAGATGGTTCCCAGGAACTGGTATCTAGAACAAGAAGCAGAGGGACACGAGACTAGGAAGAACTCACCTATAATTTCAAGGTAACATTTAGTTTTGAAGCTGAGTCACCCTTAGTAGATGCAACTCTACAGGTAATTAGAAGTAATATTTTTATGGAAGAATATCGGATGGAAATAGTAACTACGTGTAGTGCACAGAAAGAATCTACGACAGTCCATGAACTACTGGAATGTTACAATGTTATTGAATAAGATCAAGAGGAAGAAGGCCCTAGAAATGTCCAAGTACCAGAGACTGAAGGGGAGCTCACTGTAGAAGGTCTAGCACTTGAATTCAATGAATATGTGAAGCCATTAAGAGTGCACAAAGTGAATATTGGCACAAAAGAGAAACCTAAGTTCGTGAATATTGATGATTATTGGAACGATGCGACTGTTGAAAAGATTGGAGACTTACTACATGAATATCAAGATCTCTTTTCGATGACCTTTTCAGAGATGAAGGGGATAGCTAGGGAATTAGGTGATATGACGATCCCATTAAAACCCGATGCCAAGCCAGTAAGACAACAACCTTATAGATTGAATCCGAAGTACAAGGAAAAAGTGAAAGCAGATCTTGACAGAATGATAGAAGTTGGTATCATTGAGCCTGTCGCAGAGTCTGAATGGATAAGCCCAATCTTGGTTCAAGGCAAGAAGATAGGAGGAATCAAGATATGTGTAGATACGAGAAATTTGAATGATGCACGTTTACATGACCCTTTTCCGACACCTTTATAGATGAAGTATTAGAGAATGTAGCGAGTTAATAAGCTTATTATTTTACGAATGGATTCTCAGGATACGACTAGATAAAAATTGCACTAGAAGACATACATAAGACAACATTTGCAACAAAATGGGGAAGCTACTAGTCCACAGTGATGTCGTTTGGGTTAAAGAATGCACCTATTGTGTTTTCTAGAGTAGTTGTCGCATCCTTTAAGGAATTTATTCATAAGTTTCTAGAAGTGTACTTAGATGATTGGACTATGTTTAGTTTATTGAAATACCACATAGAAACTCTACGGTTGATGCTCGATAGATGTAGACAATATCATATATCATTAAATTTGAATAAGTGTATTTTTTGTGCACCGTTTGAGATATTATTAGGTCATGTGGCATACAAGAAAGATTTTTTGGTTGATCTTGCAATGATAGCCTTGGTTGTTAATTTGCCACCACCTAAATCAGTGATACAATTGAGAAAAACGTTGGGTCATACAGTATATTACATGAAATTTATTAAAGGCTATGCATAGATTACAACTCCAATGGAAAAGTTATTAAAGAAAGAAGCTCATTTTCAGTGGAATGAAGATTGTCAGCATGGTTTGAGTGTATTGAAGAAGAAGTTAATAACTGTGCCCATTATGGTGTTCCCGGATTGGAATAAAGAGTTTCACATTCATGTGGATGCATCGTCAATAGTACTCGATGCAGTGTTGGCCTAGCTAGTAGAGGGAGAGTTAGAGTATCCAATTTACTTTGCTAGTAGGAAGTTGTCGACTGCTAAGAAGAATTACACGATGACAGAAAGGGAAGCCTTGGAAATGGTTTATGCCTTGGAGAAGTTCAAACACTACTTGTTGGGGTCCCATTTCAAGATGTATATAGACCACTCTACACTAAGGTATCTAGTGAACAAGCCAGTGTTGGGGGGGAGAATATGCAGATGGTTATAATTGTTCCATGAGTATGATATCGAGGTCATTGTGAAGCCATGGAAACTGAATGCAGGACCAAACCATCTGTCGTGAATAATGACAGGAGAAGACACAAGGAACCTAGACGATAGTTTACCAGATGCACATTTATTGTTAGTTCAAATGGTAGATGACCATTTTGCCTAAATTGTCCAATTTTTTAGTACAAGAATCACTCCATTCGGTGTGACAGTGGCACAAAAGAAGGAGCTAGTGGTTAAAGAAACAAATTATCAGTTGATCACAAAGAATATATATAAGGTAGGCGTAGATGGGATACTGTGTTGATGTGTAGTAGAACATGAAATACCAATGATCCTAGTGGAGGTGCATGATGTAATTGCAAGAGGTCATTACATAGGAAATACAACAGCTTAGAAGATCTTGCACGTAGGGCTATGGTGGCCCACCCTTCATAAGGATGCTAAAGAATATTGTCAGAGCTACGATATTTGTGAGAGAGTAGGAAGGTCGTCACGAAGGGATGAGATGCCTTTGAATTCGCAAGGCACCTTCCAGGCATTTGCAAAATGGTTTTTTCGGACCAATTAATCCACCAACGAGGAGATTAGGACCCAGGTACATAATTACCATGACAGACTACTTGAAAAGATGGGCAGAGGCAGAACTAGTTACAATGTAGTGTGTAGATAGCTGCATGATTCTTATTTGAGAACATAGTTACAAGGTTTGGGTGTCCTAAAGTACTTATGAGTGATCAGGGGACTCACGTTTTGAACAAGGCCATTGCAAAATTAACATAAGAGTTCCATATTCAACATCGAAAGAGCACTCCGTACCACTCGCAAGCAAATGGATCTATGGAGGGCTTCAATAAGATATTGGAGAATGCATTGACAAAGGTTTATAATGTGGGACGAGACGGTTGAGACTTAAGGATTCTTGCAGTAATATGGGATTATAGAACTACATGCAAGAGGTTGATAGGTCAGACACCCTTTAGATTAGAATATGGTAAGAAATCAATCATGCCCATGGAATTTATTACACCGAGTCTGCGCATTGCTGCGATGACAGAACTTATGGATTTTGACACAACAAAAGAAAGACTATCATAGTTACTAGTATTAGAGGAAGATCGATTTTTTGCAGGGTTCCATAAGCAAGTACATAAGGCACGTGAAAAATCATGGCATGAAAAACAAAAGAAGCAGAAGAAGTTCTGGACAAGAGATCTAGTACTTCTCTATGATAGTAAGTGCTTATAGTACCTTCAAAAGTTCAGGATGAACTGGTTAGGGCCATATGTGATCAGATATGTGACATAAGCAGGTGTTTTTCAATTGGAACAGTTGGATGGACAAGTCATGGAACGACTAGTTAACGAGAGTTGACTAAAACTATACAAGGATGACTGTCCTTCCGCACACTAGGCGAATTGTGCAGGCTAAGTTGTATCATAGTGTACTGTAGAAAGAAAAAAAAGAAAAATAAAGAAAAGCGGGCAAAACAAGAAAAAGAAAAAATATGTTTTAGGGAAGAAGTAGAAAGTTGAAGAGTCAAGGCAGTTCAGATTAGTAGGTCAAAAAGAAAAACAGACAAATGTTGCATAAGAGAAAGAAGCAAGCAGAAGAGTGCACAAATGAAGGAAGTGAGATCACATAGAGAAAATAGATCACACAGAGAGAATAGATTGTGCATATAACATTTAAGAGAATTTAAGACAATCCGTGATGGAACATGCAATAAAGAGATACCATAATGATGAATTAGTGGCGTTGTGTAACAATAAATGCATATTGCAAGAATATTTTGACAAGTTGGAGAATCTAATGAATAAGTCGCCAAAGATACAGAGTTAATGGAGCATTACGACAAGTAATGAATGCAAAGAACTAGTGGATTAGACAACAAATTGAGGTGTGAAGGGAAGCTAACAGCTGGTGATGAGGTATAAAATCAAGCAAAGGGTTGACAGGGAAAGGTTATTGTCAGTTACAGTTCGCATAAAGAGCCAAGTTGCAGAGATGAGTTTCAGAGTTGAGTTATAGAGCCTAGTTATATGTAGAGAACAATTGCAGAGTAAGAATGGCACCACCTAAGGCAACAACTACTTCAACATTAGTAATGAAGAAACAACACAATCAACCAACAACGACACCTATAGTTGAAGAGACACATGAGGCATCCTCCTCAGCGTTGATATTCCCCAGGGACTACATACCATCGAGAAAACCATCTGCAAAAACAATCAACTTATAGAAAGACGTGAAGTGTGGACTCATGGAGCCAGAAAGTAAGCTTCGCAACGCAAGCCTTAGCTTGCAAACTATTAAGAAAGTGCCAAAAATACCAACTCCCAACAACGGTGATAAAAACAACATAAAGGTGCATCAAGGGTGTCTAGATGAACTAGACGATGTTCTTGCTAAACCAATTCCTGATTGATTGTGAAGAGGCATAGGATAAAGAAACTGAGTTTCACTATGCCTATCTACTAATTCTAATTGCACTATTAACATGGAGGGAGGGAAATGACACACAGGTTTTGGGAGTCAAGGATAATCCATGTCTAGCTGCTCAATATCAGAACTTATGGTATACTACGCACAAGGAACGATAGATGGACAATGATGTTTCCTTTTATCTTTACAAAGAAACCATTAGAGACAACATGGAGAGGACACTATGCATACCACCATAGGTGGTTGATGTGTATAAGGTAGTTGCATTCTTTAAGGCAAGGTGCCACCATATGTTTGTACAACCATAAAGGGACTTGTCTCAACAATGGTTTCCCACATAGTACTGATTAACTAAGGATGATATGGGCCATATAATGGTAGATTGGGATGATGAGTGGAAAATTCCACGAACAGAAATAGGGTCACGAGAGAAAAAAAATCCAGAAGTCCAAGAGATAGATGATGATGAAGAAGAAGGAGATGAATAGGAAAGAGGAAATGGTATAAGAGAAACAACTCAGAAGACAACACTACACACACATATGAGGCGGAAAGAGACAGAGATAGGGAGATTCGTACCACTACATACGAAGAGGAAAGCCGTCAAGGAAGTGGCCATCCAAGCCCTGACAGAGGAATACTTGGAAAATATCGATGATCAAGTGATAGAAGTCACAAATGACACATTTCAACGTGTGACACACCAACATGAAGAAATGCATAGAAAAATGCAAGAGAAGATGGATGAGTTGTGCCAGTTTCTAGAAGCAACAAACATAGCGCCAGGGCGATAAACATAGGATGAAAAAACACCATGTACTACAAAGAATGGGGAGGCAGGGCCAACAATCTCTCAATCGTTAGCAGTAGCAGACGAACACAGATTGATCAAGTTAGCAACAAAGGCGGTAGAATTACCCACAATAGAGATGTAGGAACAAGCAAGGGCACTGGTTCATATTGACTTAGTCTTATCTCAAATACTGATAGATGTATTGCAATAATTCTAGACGAGCGTGACACAAGAGATGATCTCGTGCGCATAAAAGACATCTAGCAAGTTTGTGAAGGTTACAACATCAAATGTCGCATTGGAGATGGAATACAACAAAGTCAAGAAGGAGCGAGATGAGGCCACATAGAAAGTTGAAAGAATGCAACAAGCATTCAAGAAGGTCTACAAAGAACTCCCAGAGGCTCAGACAATGATGGAGGCCCCATTTGAAGAAAATGTAATGAAGATAAACGAATTTATTCAAGGCTTTTGTGCACACATATATTCAACTTAGAAGCACGCATGACACCGAGTACTCTACTGGAAGAAAGGGAGAAAAGGGAACAAACAATGACCATAGTTGTGGAGAGCATTAAGAACCTAGAGCAAGAATGTGCTCAGCTCTATGTAGAAACCATGGACGTTTGGACGCAACTAACTGAAGATAGGGAGAAATAAGAGATCGGCCAGAAGATCCAAGTTGTGTAGGAAAAGGTGTAGAAGTTCAAAGAAATAATGGGCACATTACTACCAACAAAGGTGGTAAGGAAAATGGATGTGAACATGAAGTTGCATTTAGAGATGAATCAACTAAGGGCGGAGCAACAATTCATGTGCAAAAGATCAAGGTACTACAAGAAGAAGTGTATACAGTGACAACGAATTTAGAAAACAATCGAGGTATAATCAAGCAGGTAGTCAAAGAAAGTGTTGAAAAGATGCAGGCTCGGGTTACTTCCAAAACAATGGACACACTTTTGCAGAAGGAGATAGAGGTAAAGGACAAGGCTATGAAACAATGGAGACATTCTAAAATTCCATGGCGAATTGGAAGAAGGCCTAAGTGGGTCGAGATGAGCCACAGGTGAATGTTGGGGGTCTATTGGACAAGAGTTTTGGATAAGTCTTGGGAATCATACAGGAACAAATCACTCAACATTTTTTCTTAGGAGAAGCACACTCACAAAGAAACTGAAGCATGTTCGGGAGTCCACAAGCAAAAGGTGGAAAGTAGTTAGGATTTTGGGAAATTTTGTCCACATTGTAATGGGCTTAGCCCTAGTGTAAAACTATAAATTGTAATGGATTTTTGAGGAGTGAGTGAGTCGCGTAGTTGGTGAGTTTATGGTGTGAAGTTATTGTGTAAGGAGTCCTGGAGGGTTCGAAGAATGACAATTTATGGTGCATTGTGGTTGATTTGAAATTTATGACCGAGGTTTTCGAGAGTAAGCTCGAACTGCAGCAGAACGACTAGACATTTTTTGGTAATGTTATTGTTGCATATTTTGTAGCGTAGTGCGCAACTATAAGAATATTATAAATGACTAATATAAGAAGTTAGTTGTTTTGGATGTATCCCAAGTTGGGTGAACCATGTTAAACCCTTATGTCATGATGTGTTGGTTTTGCATGTTATGATGTTTAACTATTGTTGTGCAATGGTGATAAATTCTTAAGTATGTTGAATGTGTAATTCATATATGATGTTATAATTTCACATATTGAAGCAACTGGTAAATGAATGGATTTCAAGTAAAGTAATGTCGCACACATGGTATGTCGCATGATAAGTAACTATTAACTAATGGAAACTACGCACATGAGTAGATGGTTAGTAAGGACATGTTGAATGCCTCACTTCTCCTCATCACTACAGAACCTTAGTTCATGCAACCCCTCTAGATGCCTGGGGTGAGACTTCACTTGCGTGCAGGTGATGCCGAAAAGGTCAGTGTCTAAGGGTTTTGTTGGTGTATTGATGATTAACCATGGATCTTCCCACTATGCACCAACAACACCTATTCTTTGTCAGTAAGGGCGACACATCAACAAAGAGAAACAGGTAGTAAGAAAAACAAAATGTCATCACCTATGCCATTCCAACAAGGGTGACATGTCCGTAAATAAAAAGGGGTTCTAAGAAAAGGAAATGTTCGACACGTATTCCACATGAGCAAGGGTGACATGTCAACAAGGATAAAGGATTATTAATAAAAATAAAAGTTTGATTCCTATTCCATGTTAGTAAAGAGAAAAGGGTACCAAGAAAAATAAGAGGTTGTAACCTATGCCACATCATCAAGGGTGACACTTCAAGAAAGAGAAAGGGGTAATAAGAGAACTAGAAGGTTGACACCTATGCCACATCAAAGATGATGACATGTCAAAAATGATAAATAAGTACTAAGGAAATGAAAAGGTTGAAACCCATGCCTTGTTAACAAGGGTGACACATCAAAAAAGATAAAGGGGTACTGACAAAATGAAAAGGATAACACCTATGCCACATTAGCAAGGGTGACATGTCGAAAAGTATAAAGGTGTATTAAGAAAAGTAAAAATTCAAGACCTATGACATGTCAACAAATAGAAGGGGTACTAAGATAATTAATATTTCAAAACCTATGCCAACTCATCAGGGGTGACACATCAACTAAGAGTAAGGGGTACTAAGGAAAATAAAATTTTGACACCAATGCCATGTCAACAAGTGTGACATGTTAGCAAATGTAAATGGGCACTAAGAAAAATAAGAGGCCGACCCTTATGCCTTGTGAGAAAGGGTGACATGCCATCAAACATAAAGAGGTAGTAAGAAAAACAAAAGGTTTACACCTATGCCATGTCAACAAGTGTGACATGTTCACAAGGATAAAGGAGTACTAAGAAAAGGAAAATTTTGACACCTTTTCCACATGAGCAAGGGTGACACATCAACAAAGATAAAGGGGTACTAAGAAAAAGAAAAGTTTGACACATATAACATGTTGGAAAAGAAAAAGGGGTACTAGGGAAAATAAGAGATCAAAACTTCTACCATGTCGACAAGGGTGACATGTGTTGAAAGAGAAAGGGGTACTAAGAAAAAGAGATGGTCGACACCTATGCCACATTAGCATGGGTGACATGTTATAAATGATAAAGTGGTACTAAGAAAAAGAAAATGTTAACAACTATGCCTTTTCAGAAGGGTGGCATGTCAGCATAGATAAAGTTGTACGAAGCAAAATAAAAGGTCGACATGTATTCCATGTTAGCAAGGGTGATGTTTCCACAAAGATATAGGGGTAGTACGAAAAGGAAAAGCTTGACACCTATGCGACATGAACAATGTTCACACGTTAATAATTATAAAGGGTTACTAAGAAAACGAAAAGTTCAACACCTATGCCACTTCAAAAAAGAGAAAGGGTTAGTAATAAAAAGAAGAGGTTGAAACCTATGCCACGAAAATAAGGGTGACACATCAACAAAGAGAAAAGGGCACTATGAAAAAGAGAAATTCAACACCTATGCCACATTAGAAATGGTGACAGGTCAGTAAAGATAAAGGTCTACTAAGAAAAATAATGTCATGTAATACCTCTAGGACAAACCACATGTTGTAAATGTACATAATATTTGATTGTAATACTCCTAGGACGAACCCTAAGTTGTAAATGTACATATGTTTTATAGGTTGGTGTGCCGAGATGTTTTGGAGAAGAGTCCCTTTACACACACACACACACACACACACACACACACACACACACTTTAAGGCTAGAGTTCCTATGTGATTTAGGCCAAAAAGCTTAAACAAATGTATTATGTAATCACACTTGTTTTTATTAATAAAATACATCACTACTGCAAAAAAAGTCATACGAAAGAGTATGGGAGGCAGTCTAATGGGGGATTAAGCCAAGGAATATGATAATATTATTCCTAAGTCATAAGATTTATGTTATAATTTTTTCATAATTTTCCAAGTGAGAGGAAAAAACTACTAAGTGGAGCCAAAGGAATTTCTTGGAGTGACAAGTGTCAAGATTGGAACATGCAATATAATGTGGCGAACTTAGTGTATTTTCCAAGGATTCATCATTCTTACAATCTTTCACTCATCTTGGCATTCTTCACTTGTACCTTGGTTAGAGAGTGTGACCAGGAGCTAGAGTTGTTTTTTACCCAGTAAATCCTTGGTGGTTTGGGTTGAAGAAGCAGGTTGTCAAGCTTGTGGAGCATTCTCTTTGGGTGAGAGAGTTGTTGGTAATAGTTTTCCAATGTGTGGGCTAGTGGGTGTTTTAACTCCTTGAGAAACCCTGTGTTACTAGTGCTATAGATATCTAAGACTTCCTGACTGGCTTGTTTATGAATCCCAAGAAGCGAAATGGGACAACCTGAAGGACTGTTGAGCAGAGAAGGGGGTACATTTGCTTGGGTGGGACAAGCTGTGGAGAATGAGAGGCTATGAGCTGGGAGCTATTGTTGGAGTGTCCTACTGAGCCTGTTATTTATTAAGCTGTTGTTAGACCTCAATTTTCTTAGGAGCCTTTGACCTGGTGGATTCATAGCCCCATCTCGGAGGTGGCCCGCTATTGAGAGTGTATGAGTAATATAGTCTACAATTGGGAGGAACGTCTAAGGTATAGGTGCAGTTGGTGATTTATAACAAATTATAAGTGCTCTTTTATGTGTGTCTATATGTTTCTTTTCGTGTTTATGTTTAAATTATTTGTCTTTGCTAAATTTGTACATAATTATGCATGGATATGCATGTTATTGTTAGTTTTACATAAATGTTGCATATGTAGGGCATGGAAGTTAATGGATGTTAACTGTTAGATTAATTTCCATAGAAATGGTCATGAGATTCCAGCTTGAGGCTTAAATTATTGCGCACACCCAAAAATATTTATCATGCGCGCTTGGAAACATTTTCTCGAGCATAAATTGAGAAACAAACGTCATGCACGATACATGGAGGGTTGAGCGTGCAACTTGTTTTTATGAGATATTTTCACTTTTAGAATTGGTTTCGGAGAAGAAAAATTATGTGGTGTGAATCAGCGTGGGACTAGTTTCAAAGAATGTTTTTGGGTCTACTGGTAACGGGGGACGTTACATTGTGGTATCAAAGATTCTGGTTCAACACCAGACTTGTATGGGAAAAAGTTCAACATGAACTTGACAAGTCGAGAATTTTCATGATGGTTGCGATAGTCATGATTCAAAATTATGGAAAAATCAGCTAAGCCCATAAAATATTTGAGTTCTCTAGTTGGTGGCATTGCATGAAAAATATTGGTGCATGGGTGTGTGCACTAAATTTTGGTGCTGCACAGTTAAGAGATGGTGACACATAGAAAATATTGGTGCATGGGTGCGCACACTAAATTTTGGCATTGTGCAATTCAGATAAGGTAATGCTTGTAAATTATTTATGTGCAGGGTGTGCATTATAAAGTTTGGCATCGCACAGTGTAGATCTTTTGGCGTGCACATATTATTTGTGTGCAAGGCGTGCACATTGAATATTGGCGATGCACAATGCAACATTGTCAATGTGCATATAATGTTGGTGCGCAGTGCGTGCACGCTAAATAATCATGTCGCATAGAAGTAGATTTGGTGGTGTGCAGGAGGATGGGTGCATGATGTGAGCGCATTGAACATTGGCGATGCATGTTGCGGAGCTTGTGATTCACACATAATATTGGCGCACGACACAAAAGTTGTGTGCATTGGATGTTGGTGCGTGGTGTCAAATTCATGCACACTGGATTATGGTGCGCAGTACATAATTTGTGCGCACTAGATATTAGTGTGCAATATAAAAATTTGTGTGCATTGAATATTGGTGCATGGCACAAAAAGTTGTACGCACTAGATATTTATGCACAGTGTAAAAGTTGTGTGCACGGTGCATGTGATACATTTTGGCATTGTACATATAACACTTGTGTGTGCTTAATATGGGTTCATAATTCCGAATTGGTTTGTGAGAATTCGATTTGGCAGTCTATCACAACAGAAAACCAATGATTTTCCACGAAAATTTTGTATTTTGAAAGTCATAATCTTGCGCGACATTTTTGAGGTCCTAAAGAATATTTTTAGGAGTTTTAAATTTTAAATTGAGGTTTTTGAAACTTAAATAAAAGAACTTAGATATATATTTCCAATGATTTAAGTCATTTGTAAAATGAATCTCGTATGAGAAAGTTAAAATTCAAACCGCACAAGGTAAATTTCAGTACCAATTTACTTCAGAAGGGCATAACTCTTTTCTCAGAAGTTAGTTTGGAGTGCAAGATCAGTCTACAGAAATATAATGAACCATATAAGACAACTATGAATCCATATTACAAATATGAGTACCTGAAAGAGTACATAATAAGAGGGAAGAATCTTGTAGCATTCAGTGCAAAAAGGAAAAAAATAGTCAAAACTTCAACAGGTTGTAACTAGTAGCCTAGATGTTGGATGAATGTGAAACTTGGTCAGATTGATAAAAATATGAGCATGAAGAGACCCAATTGGGATTCTACCAAAATTTAGAAAGATTGGGTGTTTGGAATTAAGTTCACCAAATGAAAAGTGCATATAAAAGGGGCAAAATCGTGCATAATGTTATATATTTGTTGAATTGTTTTGTCTAACAAATCCTATTTCATGTACATTTTGCAGAATTACAACACAAATAAAATATGGAAGATGCAAAGTGAAATTACATCCATGAAGATGAAATTAGGAGGTTGTATGTCAGTATGGGTAATGTTGTGACATAATCAAATGGGCATGTAGAATGTAAAGAGGAAACTTGAATTTGGTGGAGACTATAATGAGTCTACAAAGAGATTTTCAGAGTTGTAAGGTTGATAATTAGAGGCTTATGAAAGATCATGAGCAACAATATGGTTTCAACATTAGTTTGTTGCAAAGCTTGGATAGAATAGAGAATAAAATGAACAAAAGAATAGAATCAAGAAAGTCAAGGAGTCATAGATCTCTGGCTGGGAGAGGAGAATATTGAAGTGTTGGTAGACACCATCATCACTCACCAAGGAATTTAGTGAGAAGATCACACAGTTGTCCAATATTATCCCCTAACATAAAGAATAAGAGGAGTTCTGAGGTAGATGAACTACAAGGAGAAATGAACAAGATCAAGCCTTCTACCTTTGATGGTGAGCACACGAAAGATGATGATGAAAATACTTGGTTATTGGGGATGAGGAAGTATTTTCAATTGCATAATTACTCCTCACAAGAAGAAGGAAGAATTGCAATTTATCAGTTGAAGGGAAAAGAATCAATGTGGTGGGACTAGCTTGTGAAAGTACAACACATTGATGAGAATAAACTCACTTGGAAGCAGTTCAAAAATCATTTTCAATTGAAATACTTGACCAGGATCTATTATTATAGGAAGATGAAGGAGTTCTTTGAACTCAATCTTAGGAGTATGACCATGTATGAATATGAGAGGATATTCATAGAGTTGTTTAAGTATGTTGATTTCATCAAGGATGAACAAGTAAATATTCAAAGGTTCCCGAGTGGGATGCCATCAATATTCAGTGAAAAGATACAATATGATGATTCTAATACATTTGATGAAGCCATAAGGAGAGCTAAGTGACTCTATGATCAGCATAGAGGAAGACCAAATTTCCAAAAGGCTTAGGAAGACAAGAAGAAGGGTAAAATGGAGCAGAGGAAGAAAGGGTGTAAGCCATCGTTCTTCAAGAATAATCCTCAAGGGAAACCAACTCAAAATGAATATAGAATGTCAGAAACAATGGGAAAAAGGCCAAGGAAACAACCCATTAAATGTTGGGGTTGTGAAGGAGATGCATGCACAAATATTGCCCTCATAGAGTTGAAAAAGCGAGGACTGTTCATAATGTACAACCGACTAATATAGTTAAGGACATGGGAAAAATAATGCCAAGGATATATGCAACCTTAGACAACATGAAATATAAATTGAAATGTCACATGATTGAAGTGGATGGTAAGATCAATGATCAACCTATTTCTATTTTGATTGATTCAGGAGCTATCCATAGTTATATATATCCTAAGTCGGTGGAAAGATTTCATTTGTCAAGAATCAAACTTGGGAAATCTTGGTTGGTTTAGTTATCTAAAGGATATAAACAAAGAATTAATGAGTTTGTTAAGGAATTTCCAATGGACATGAATGGACTGAGCAAAAAGGTAGATTTGAATATCATACCTTTGGGCTCATATGATTTCCTAATTGGTATGGATTGGTTGGACAAGCACCATGCTTTCTTAGACTGTTATAACAAGGCATTTACTTTCTTGAACGAGGAATATAACTTGAGAAAGTTCAAGTTATTCCAAAGGTTGTAACTATCAAATAAATACCAGCCTTACAACTGAAGAAAAGATTCAGAAAAGGATGCCAAATATTTGCATCACTGTTGTCACAGGCACTACAACCCTCCATTTGTTCGATTGACCTTTCTTACCTGCATGGAAAATGGAGCCCCTTATCTTTTGAGCCTAATATAAATCCTCATAACTCTCCCTCTCCACCTCAAGATACCTAGAAAACTCATGTTTTTTCTTGAAAAAATCATCAAGGCTTGGCATTGAAATCCAATTCCAAAACCGACAAAATTTCTTCTAACATCTCTGAACAGTTCGGAGGAGTTTTTTCTAACTTCTCCGAACAGTTCAAAGAAGTTTCTTCTAAATTATACGAACGGTTCAGAGAAGTTTCTTCTAACTTCTCTGAACAGTTCAGAGAAGTTACTTTCTTCTGCCTCGATATACAATGATATCACACAAGTGATAGGAAAATCCTTCAATGTGTTTGGAGGAGTTAACATTAACTCCTCCAAACACATCAGGGGAGTTCCTCTGTTTGTTTATGATATTATCAGGGAGCTTCATCTCTAACCGTCTAATCACAACTACCACATTTAATGCCAAAATGGTCGTTTGGATATGTAAATGGAACAGGATCATGTTATTGTTACCCGATCACGAGTAATTGAGCAAAGAGTCTCGAGTTAAAAATGTGCCAAGCTATTATGTTTGAAGCTATGACTTATCCCTACTCAACACGTGGTGACAAAATCTATGTAAGGGAACCTCACCTTTCTTTTGCTTTAAGGTTATGGTCAGGTTTTCATTTACTTTTCAGCCTTTTCTTTGTTTCTTTCTTCATCACCCTAAGTAGATAGTTTTCTTCCTCCCTTTCTGCCTTACCTTTGGCTAATCCCTTGTTATGAAAATCTGATACGTACCTTCTTGCCATTATGAAGATCATTCTTTTCACTGAAACGAATGCCTAGTTGGTCCTATATCTTTCACCACAACAACTCTTCTTTCCTTCCTTACAATCGATTTGTTCAAGACCTAAATCTTGATCTGAGTACATAGACTTATATTGGAAGGGTTCCAGGGACTTCGAAACCTCTAAATATGTTCTTTTTTTCTCCCAAAATCACCATGCTTCGCTCGTAGAAAAATCCCTAGTTTTTTAAAATACCAGAATCTTTTAATCTAACTCCTCTGAACACATCGGAGGAGTTATTACTAACTCCTCCGATACGTTTAGAAGAGTTGAAGAATTTTCCTTCGACCAACTTGTAGCACTTGAAAGCAACCCTTCCGATCATATCGGAGGAGTTAATTTCAACTCCTTCGATATGGTTGGAGGAGTTAATTTCAAGTGCTCTGATCTTTATGAGACTTGTGATAGGCCCTTCTAATAACGTATCAGAGAAGTCGGGAATAACTCATTTGACCTCATTGAAGGAGTTTTTACTAACTCCTCTTATGCGATTGAATGAGTTGTCCTTAACTTCTCCAATCGCACTCTTTCAACTTTTTCCACTGTATCAGAGAACTTACTAATAACTTATCTGATCTGTATCGGAGAAGTTAATCTTTTGGCCTTCGATTTTGTTTTTCAAACCTAACTTCTAGCCTTTTCACCTCCAAATTTTTACCAATATGCTTAATCATTACCTACTTTCAATCTTTTTAGCTGCATTTAAACTGGTACATTACATCTTGTTATTATGTCCTAAACTTATCTTTTGTGCAGATACAAACATGTCACCAAGGAAGAAGACAACATGAAAAGTATCCAGAGCTGAGCCCTCTAACAACTCCTAGCAAGTAGGAGAGGTTGAAATAGTTGAGGTTATATATGACAATACAATTGGACTTATAGAAAAAGATAGAAAAACTCTAAAATGGGGGGGAGTGTATTGCATGTTTAAGAAGTCAAATTTATCTACAAATGAAGAAGAGCCAAATGAACTCCAGGCATTCAATAATATCATAAAATTAGGAATTTTCAGTGTGGCAACACACCCAATGGTCTTCTCATGTGCATATACCATTTCATGGATTTTGAAGAACATCGATATAAATAATTGGTATGTCTGCAATGCACGAAAGGAACCTATTTCTTCATTTTGACCAAAATTTCTAGCTAAATGCTATCACATTGAAGAAGGAAATAAAATATTGGATAACAATATCCTTAGTGAATTTGAATATACACTGAAAGACTTGTTTCCCAAATGGTATAGGGATGACACACAATTTAAATACATGCCTAAGAGTCATTACCCACGACCAACTTTAGAAGGCCCTATCAATATTTGGTGGCCATGTTGTGCAGGTTATATGGGGAGCTAGACACAACTCAATTCTCCCTTTCATTCATGCCCTTGATTTATTTCTGTGCATATGTAGGTGTTTCATTCAATTGGGCAGATATATTGTCTGAAAATATCACTACTGCCATCTCTACAGTAACGCAAGAACAACCACGAACATTTCCAAGTTTCCATATGTCCTCATACCTTCTGGACATAATGTGCACTTCCCATAGGTATCCGAACATGGGGTGAAGTTGGTTTCCATCCGACGCCTCAATCCACATCTATTGCAAAGTTCTATGGGAGCAAAAATACCATATGGAATACCAAATAATTTGTGAGCACTTCCTTGCTCCTTTATATGAATTTATCTTATGTGCCACTCCCCCTTGTATGACATAAAATCCATAGCGGTTATAAGAAGAATCGAGGATTGGTATCTAATGGAGGATGTCACTTATATAAGAGTGTATGGTGCAATGAAGCTGCCTCACCTACTTCCACGATTTGTACCTGACAAGCTCATACTTCAGGAAGTAGCGTACCAGACTATTATACATGAGGTAGGAGGAATTTTGTATAGGTTTAAGAAAGAAATATGACCCCCATTACCTTTATATCTCGGCAACTATTTCTTCGAGAATACCAAACAAGCGGAGGTAAACATATTAATTTCTTATCACTTTGGAGAATAAATATTTAGAAGACACAACCCTAGGAATATTGTAAGGGAATACTTCAATAACGATAGGATCCCTTGTGAGTATACTACTGAAATATGGGAAGAAAAGGAGGTGCATCAAAATTCCATAACATACGACGAATTCATTTCCAACAGGCATGGCCAGCCAAAGGGAAGGATCGTTGACGAAGAAACAACAAGAGAGGCAACCAAAAAAGAAGCAGAACAAGATGAAGCTGAGAGATATTCTCCCATCTCTATCTCAACTCATTCAGGATCTACCTAGGAAGAGGGATAAATTCCAGTAGATAAAAATAGGAGGCATAAATAAAAGGTGTTGAAAAAGAAGAATAATGCCAAGAAGAAGAAAAAAGTTGAATCCGATAAAGCAAATGCCAAATTTGAAGTTGAAGAAAAGGCTGCAATAGAAAGAGAAAAGGAGTTGTTAGAAGAAACAAGAGTAGCAACAGAACTAGTAGAGAAAGCAGCGAAGGAAGCATCTGGCAAAGCTACTGAGGAGGAAAGGAAAAATAAAAATGTAGAAAGGAGAGGGGATGACATACGCCTCATGGATGTAGATATCCCGAGAACTATTATATTATGAGCTTGATTTCTTATGTGGATTAATTATTTTATTTTCTTCAATACTTTGATTCCAGTTTAATACACTTCAACAATTTCAAATCATAATCGAATAGAAATACTTATGTAGATAAGTAAACATGCATATCAACAACACATATACCCTGGGGAAACCCTATACAGGGAGAAAAACCACAAAAAACAATATTCCTTTATTGCATTAATAATGTAAGATCTCTTACAAATATCCACCATGAATGTACTTCTCTTAAAGACCTTGCCAAGATGACTCTGACCTGACAAAGACTTACAAGACCTTGCTGAAATACACCTTTGATATGCTGCCTCTTTTACTTCACCCTCAACCTGCATATGAAAACTCTGTTTCAAAATTATGTTGCAAAATTGTGTTGAGGAGAGGGTTCAACCTCTTCTTATATAGGCTGAAGAGGTCAAGAGGAGAAGCTCAAAATAGTAACCTGAATGCATGAATTAGTCATAACTCAGCTTCATACTTTAGTTCGAACTTAGAACTAGACTTGAGATTGGTTACAACTTATAATTACACTTTAGTTCGAACTTTAGAACTAGACTTGAGATTGGTTACAACTCAACATTACACTTTAGTTCGAACTTAGAACTAGACTTGAGACTGACATGCTTTAGTTCGAACTTCAAACTAGACTTGAGACTTTAGTTGTAACTCAACATTACACTTTAGTTCTAAGATAGAACTAGACTCAAGACTTTAGTTGCAACTCAACATTTACACTTTGGTTCTAGACTCGAGACTTTAGTTGCAACTCATCATTACTAAAAATAGACATAGACTCAAGACTTTAGTTGCAACTCAACATTACACTTTAGTTCTAACATAGAACTAGACTCAAGACTTTAGTTACAACTCTTGACAAGGCAATTCGAAATTCTCTTCATGGTGGATAATGTTTACACGTGCCAATGCACTTGTTAAGCCCTAATATTGGCTCATTATCCCTTAATTGGGGCATATTAGATTAGTAACGATATTTTATTTATGTCAGCTTTAGGCCATTAGTTGTAATTTAGATTAGTAATGTTATTTTAATTATGTCGACTTTAGGCCATTATTTGTAATTATCCCTCCTAGTCTCCTATATATACCAAGGAGACATTTTCAGTTTGAATCATCTTGTACTTGAACATTTAAGTGGGGTAAAAGGAGGTTGCCCCCTCGAAGAATCTTATTATCTGAAATTATCTCTTTTTCAAGGCGTTGAGTACTTTTCCTGAGGTTTTTCTATGCTATATTGATGTTTGGTTCTTAACATATGGTTTCAGAGCTCAAGGTCTTGGGGTTTCGCTACTATATCTGAGACACCATGGAATTTTCGCTATAACTCTTTTTCTACAATGTTTCAGAAGGAACTGCTTGGAGGGTGTTTAGAATATGGATCAAGGTACGTTGGGTTAAAAATTCAGCTCCTGAGGCCTTATACTTTCGGAGATACAGCCTGTACAAGATAGGGTTCTGGAATCATCCTGAAAGGGGTCATTGTGGAATTTTCGCTATAAAAACGTTTCTGTAACATTTCAAACCATGAAATCTTCCGACCATTTACAGAAATTAGTAGCGTATCTTTGGTAAAAAGTTCAGCTTCGGGGTCATCTTAAATTTGTAGATACACCCTGTGTAATACAGGGTATCTGACTAGCCCTATTGACTAGTCTCAAGAAGGTGTTCCAGGTAAAAAAATCATAACTTCTTTCTAGAGTATCCAAATTGCATGGGACTAGTTGCATTGTATCGTGGACAGTTTGTCGTATTTTGGGTGCGAGTTTCAGAATTTTATATCAATTATTTTGTGCGGGGAACACTATACAAGTGAGATCTCCTGGAAAGGACAAAAATCGACAAGTTGTGGGGAAATTACCGTAAATTCCACTTGGCACATCCAATTTTGATCAGACCTATGGAATTGCAGAGAAGAAATATCAGATAATTACATAAGAGAAAGTTTCATACCCAGAAGGGCCAAAAATTGGGAGATACAACAGAAGAAATATTGTCTAGCAGAACCACCTCAAAATCAAGGTTCAAAAGTGATACTTGGACAACATGGCATCCAAAAAGGGAACTTCTACACCAAATAAGCCTCCAGAAAATCCTACTTGGACTCTTGATGAAGGTGAAGAAATGCGTAGGGACATAAATGAACTACAAAATAAGGTGGATTCAATGGAAGCTAAGATGGATTCAATGGAATCTAAGTTGGATACTAAGATGCATTCAATGGAAGCTAAGATGGATTCATTGGAATCTAAGTTGGATACTAAGATGGATTCAATGGAAGCTAAGATCATGGAAGTAATGAAAAATTTTGTAACAGAGAAGACACCCAAAAGTGAAAATTCATCCCATGAAATTCATGATGAGGACACAAGGAAGGTGAATCAA
>ML802519.1:64909-75752 GCA_009831015.1 Picea engelmannii | reverse complement strand
TCTTGTACTTGAACATTTAAGTGGGGTAAAAGGAGGTTGCCCCCTCGAAGAGGCTTATTATCTGAAATTATCTCTTTTTCAAGGCGTTGAGTACTTTTCCTGAGGTTTTTCTATGCTATATTGATGTTTGGTTCTTAACAGCACTAGATCAATACAATTACATCATTTGCAATATTAGGAATATCGTTTGTTTCTAGCTCATATGAATTTTACATTCAACCTAACTTTTGTAGATAACTTGACTTTTTCTCATGGCTCACAAGGTTTGACTAGGCTCACATAGGTTGTATGTTCCCCCTGAATTTTGCACTAGTCTGTCTATGCTCACAGAGGTTGTACGTTCCCCCTGACTTTTTCACTAGACTGTCTATGCTCACAGAGGTTGTATGTTCCCCCTGACTTTTGCATTAAACTCACATAGCATCTTGTTCGTCCTGACTTTTGGTTTGACTCACAAAGGTTGTTCGTTCCCCCTGGCTTTTGTCAATACCTCACAAGACTAGTTGATTCTCCAAATCTCCCTGGCTAGCCTCAGGGTGGCCCATATGGCCTCTCATTGGAGAATGACTGTCGATGATGCCAAATTTAACACTCCCTCTCAACGAGGGAGTCATTCTCAGCCACACCAACCTTGCCTCTCAGTTGCACAAACTGTCTCGATGTCAGAGGCTTGGTCAGGATATCAGCTACCTGCTCGCTCATGGCTATGTACTATAACTTTACAGTTTTTCTCTGGACCAAGTATCAGATGTAGTGGTACCTCATGTCAATATGTTTTGACCTGTTGTGAAATATCGGGTTCTTTGTCAATTTTATGAAACTTTAATTATCACAGTGAACCACTGTCGTCTCGATCTTGTCACCAAACAACCTAGAAACCAATTTTCTGAGCCATACTTCTTCCTTGCTAGCATCACTTGTTGCAATGTACTCAACCTCTGCTGTACTTTGTGCAATGTATCCCTGCTTTCAGCTTGACCAAGAGATCATAGCGGTTCCTAAACTGAAGCAGTATTCAGAAGTACTCTTCCGATCCACTAGGCTTCCTTCCCAACCAGCATCTGCATACCCATGCATAAATAAACCACCACTGGATGTATATCTCAGACCATAAGTAATGATCCCTCTGAGATATCTCAAGATGTGCTTTGTTGCCACCCAGTGTCTCTGTCTCGATTCATTCATGAACTGACTCATTGCAATCACTGCATAACATATATCTGGCCTAGTGTGGATCATGTACATCAATGATCCAATCAGCTGCCTATACATGGTGGGATCCACCAAATCTGAACCTGTATCAGAATCATGTAGCTTCTTCAGGTTGGTAACCATCGGAGTAGACATGGATTTGCAATCCATCATACCAAACCTCTTTAATACATCCATTGTGTATTTTCCTTGTGCCAGAAATATCTCGCCCTGTCTTTGCCACACTTCCAATCCTAGGAAGTAATGCATCAAGCCTAAGTCTTTCATCTCAAATTCTAAGGTTAGATCTCTCTTACACTAGGCTATTAGCCCTTCATCTCCTAGCTACATGAGAAAAAGTATCTTCGTAGTCGATTCCTTCTTTCTGAGTGAAGCCTCTGGCTACAAATCTTGCTTTGAAAATTTCCACACTTCCATCAGCTGCATGTTTGATCTTATAGATCCATTTGGAAGAAACCACTGATTTGTCTTTTGGCCTTGGCACAATATACCAAACATTGTTCTTTATAATAGACCTGTATTCCTCAAGCATGGCATCCTTCCATACTTGAAATTTATCTACTTCTTCAAATGAAGAAGGTTCGGCATCACTAATGATTCTCATCAGTGCAACATAGCCTCCAAACCTATGAGGTCTCTTCCTTTCCCTAAAAGTTCCTTTGGGAGCAACTATCCTTTCTGCTTTATGTACTATTTCTTTAAGCCACCTTGTCTTCCTTTTGGCTGGAGGTTCTTCAAGAGTTCTTTCTAACACTTCAGCGGGTTCTAGGGGCTCATTACTTGGCCCTTCATGAGGTTCCTCCCTCTGATCATCTGACTCTTCATTTTCAGAAGAGGGTGAAGTTGGTTGAACTACTTCTGAATCCTGTTGAAGCTCTCTGGATTTCTTAAATGAAGCTTCCTCATGGAAAGTCACATCTTTTCTTACCTCTATTTTCCTCTGACCTGGTACATAAATCCTGTAAGCTTTGTAGTTCTCACTATACCCCACAAAAAACCCCTTTCTTCCATGAGGGTTCCATCTTTGTCCTGTTTTCCTTAGGGACATGAATATACACAGGACATCCAAATATCCTTAGATGCCCTACTTTAGGTTTGATCCCTGAGAAGACTTCTTCAGGAGTCTTGTCCTTCAAAATAACATGTGGACACTTGTTCTGAATATACATGGCAGTGGAGGTAGCTTCTTCCCATAAAGAATTTGACAGATCCTGGTCAAACATCATTGCTTTCGCTGCCTCACAAATAGTCTTGTTTTTCCTCTTAGCAACACCATTTTGCTAAGGTTTATATGGCATGGTCAACTGTCTCTTGATTCTTACTGACTTGCAGAAATCCTCAAACTAAAGAGATTCAAACTCTCCTCCATTGTCTTTTCTAAGGATTCTGATGTGTTTCCCTGTCTGCTTTTCAATAAAGGCTTTATATTCTTTGAATTTATCAAATGTGTCACTTTTAGCTTTAAGAAACTATATCCAACATTTTCTTGAGTAATCATCAATAAAAATGACATAAGACAAACAACCACTGAGTGAGGGAGATGACATGGCACCACATACACCATAATGAACCAGATCTAAGATTCCTTGAGCTCTGTTGTCACTACTAGGAAATGCTTTCTTTATATTTTTACATATCATGCATCCCTTACAAATTTCATTTTTACTAAGAGAAATAGAGGGCATGCCACATACCATGTTCTGTATATATGGAAGAGCTTTGTAGTGAATATGTCCAAGTCTTCTGTGCCACAACTCGTTGGAGCTAGTCGCATCATGTGCCAATTCCTGAACTGATTGTCCTGAAACGACGTACAGTACTCCACTACGAGTTCCAATGGGTTCTGTTGTACTTAAGTGGCTACCTTTAGCCCATAGTAGTGCCTTCCTCAAGGGTTGCAACTGATAGTAGATTCTTCTTGATCCCTGAAACATATAATACTTCATCAACATGAAGTCTAGCCTTAGATTCCAATTTGAAGGAGATAGAGCCTACTCCCTCTATCTTGTAACATTTTTCATCCCCAAGCTTGACCTACTCTGCAAAAGATTTTGTCTCAAAATCTGAGAGGATCCCCTTGTACCCTGTCATGTTCTTTGATGAACCACTGTCTACTAACCAAGTTTTCAGACCCGTGGAAACTGAACTGGATAAAGTAGAAACCAAATAATATTCTTTCCTATTTTCTTTCTCATTAGAAGGACTTTTTTGATTTATTTTGGATTCATCATCCTCAACAGTTGAGGAATGATGTTTCCCTTTCCTAGGACATTTATTTCTAAACCAACAATCTTTAGCAAAATGACCCAACTTATTACAACTAAAGCATTTAATATTAGATGTATCGATATTATTTCCTTTGAATGTACCTTTGATGTTTGGCTTCCATTGAGATCCTTTCTGGAAAGTTCCTTTCTTCTTTCCCTTGAATCTTGATGCTAAAGTTGAGTTCTCTTATTTCATTGGCTCGCTCCTGGTAGCTTTGCAACTCTCCTCCTAGAGGCAATCTTGCCATAACCTCTCAAACGTGGGTTGAATCTCTCTCCCACTTAAATTGGATAAGAAGGTCTCCCATGAAGAAGGAAGACCGTCAAAAATGGCCTGCACTAAATCATCATCGTCCATTGCCACCCCTGTGACCAAAAGTTGATCTCTGATATGACCTATCCTGGAACAGAAAGATGCCACTGATTCACCTTTCTCCATCTTCAAATACTTAGGCTTGTTCTTAAGAGTCCTCTTCTGACTTGGAGCCTGTTTCGCATACAGATTCACCAAGGTATCCATACAGTCCTTGGCAGCCATCAACGAAGTCATTGCAGGCATTATACTATCTTTCACTGAGTCAAAGATGATTCGCTTGGCCTTTGCTTGAATCTTCCTAAAATCCATTCTTCCTGCATTATTCGTTGGTTCCTCCACCACTGTGGTCACATACTGCTCAAGATCATGCTCTTACAAGATATTTTTTATATGGAGCTTCCACACATTAAAGTTGGTATCTCCTTTGAGCCTATCTTTGGCTCTGACTGAAATGGAGGATGCCATGATCCTCACACTGTAAACTTAATCAAGCTCGCTTGGATCTGTGTGTACCTGCTACTGTACTTCAACACGTTTAAGACACCCTAAGCTATGATTCCATGTTAGATTATGAGCTTGATTTGTTATGAAGATTAATTCTTTTATTTTCTTCAGTACTTTGATTCCAGCTTAATACACTTCAACAATTTCAAATCATAATTGAATAGCAATAATTATGTAGATAAGTAAACATGCATATCAACAACACATATAGCTTGGGGAAACCCTGTACAGGGAGAAAACCCTAACAAACAATATTCCTTTATTGCATTAATAATGCAAGATCTCTTACAAATATCCACCAGGAATGTACATCTCTCAAATAGCTTGCCAAGATGACTTTGAACTGACAAAGACTTACAAGACCTTGCTGAAATACACCTTTGATATGCTTCCTCTTTATCACTAATGTGATCCTCTATTACTTCACCCTCAACTTGCATATGAAAACTTTGTTTCAAAATCGCGTTGCAAAACTGTGTTGAGGAGAGGGTTCGACCTCTTCTTATATAGGCTGAAAAGGGGAAGAGGAGAAGCTCGAAATAGTAACCTGAATGCATGAATTAGTCATAACTCAGTTTCATACTTTAGTTCAAACTTAGAACTAGACTTGATATTGGTTACAACTCAACATTACACTTTAGTTCGAACTTTAGAACTAGACTTGAGATTGGTTACAACTCAGCATTACACTTTAGTTCGAACTTAGAACTAGACTTGAGAATGACATGCTTTAGTTCAAACTTAGAACTAGACTTAATAATTTAGTTGCAACTCAACATTACACTTTAGTTATAATATAGAACTAGACTCAAGACTTTAGTTGCAACTCAACATTTACACTTTAGTTCTAGACTCAAGACTTTTGTTGCAACTCAACTTTACTAAAAACAGAACTAGAGTCAAGACTTTAGTTCCAACTCAATATTACACTTTAGCTCTAACATAGAACTAGACTCAAGACTTTAGTTACAACTTTTGACAAGGCAATTCTAAATTCTCTTCATGGTGGATAATGTTTACACGTGCCAACGCACTATATCAATACAATTACATCATTTGCAATATTAGGAATATCATTTGTTTCTAGCTCATAGGAATTTTACATTCAACCTAACTTTTGCTAGATACATTGACTTTTGCTCATGGCTCACAAGGTTTGACTAGGCTCACAAAGGTTGTATGTTCCCCCTGACTTTTGCACTGGCCTATCTATGCTCACAGAGGTTGTACGTTCCCCTGACTTTTGCACTAGACTGTCTATGCTCACAGAGGTTCTACGTTCCCCCTGACTTTTACATTAGACTCGCATAACATCTCCTTCATCCTGAATTTTGGTTTGACTCACAGAGGTTGTCCATTCCCCCTGGCTTTTGTCAATACCTCACAAGACTAGTTGATTCTCCAAATCTCCCTGGCTAGCCTCAGGGTGGCCCATATGGCCTCTCATTGGAGAATGACTGTCGATGCTGCCAAATTTAACAGGAACATCTACCGCAGGCATATAGATAGATCCAATAGGAAGTGGTTTAGGGCTTGGACTATGGAAACCATTTCAACCAACTGAATTGCTAGATCTTATAAGATTTATGTATGACAGTAAAACTAGTAGGATTGTGCAAGAGCGAGTTAAGAAGATGCCAGTGACAAAAGGGTCTCCTATATTAGTGGTCGCTCAGGTACAAGTCATGGGAGATGTTAGAGAGGATCATGTGGCAACAACTAGAGTCAGTTCTTCATTCATGGATGCCAATATAGATAACATACATAGGTTATGCAATCAAAATGAAGAGAAGGAGATAAATATCAGAGAACTCGAGGAAAATCTCTGGTAGATGAAAGTGGATGAAAGAAGCCTCCAAAGCTTCAAAGTTAGTGCCGAGATGGTTATAAATGACTCGGGAGGTGCCATTATTGATATGTATTCCCATCTACACCTCTTCCAAGATGCAACTGCCATAGTCATCGACCAAAACAACCAGATACAAATGAAGCTAGCACATTACAACATTATCCGTGAAGGTATAGCTAACATAGATAGGTGGATAGAGGAAAATCTTGATGTACCTCCTGAATTATATAGGCCATAAAAATATGGGATAAAGACCGATTTGTACGCATTGGAGAATTGGAAACATATAGGACAAAGATTTAATAGAGAAGTGACCAAATCTATGGAAATATGTTCCAGGATCCACAAGGCTACTCAGGAACTGATCAGACATGGCCGCCTCCCAAGGTTAGATGAAATTGGAAAGAACCTAGTAGTCGAAGAAATGGTGAATGTAGTTCAGGAAAACACAAATCAAAGGAAACACATAGCTGAAACAACTACCTTCATCTCCACCGATCTTATTGATCAACATCTGCTACAACCGGTAAAACTGCATACGATGGTGCAAGATTTCTTGACAAAGTTAGAGAAAGATATGATGACCCTTGATGACAATATTGCTATGAAAAATGCAACATTAGAGTAGATGACATACATGAGGATCAAATCACTATATGACCAATTAGAAGTTTGGATGACCTACCTCAGAAGCAAAATTTCATGGGAGAAGGACATGATACATGCCCTTTCTTTCATCCTTTTCCTAATTACTCTAAATTTCATCCTTTGCTGCACACTTGTCATTAGGGAAGAGAATATGAACCATTTTGTAACTACCTCTTCAAGAAGAAGGCAAATGGACACATGGGAGTTACTAAATGTTTTATAAAATAGGATAGAAGCTCATTTGAAAAAGACTTTTGGATTTTTAAGCATTGTATATACCCAAGAAATTTTTTGAGAACTTATACTTTGTTAATTAATATTGAGAAGCCCTCAGGGCCATCATATTATAGAAGGAATTCTGTGTAGAAAAATATCATATATTTGTACTACTTCAAGTGAATATAACTACCGTTTCTATGGATTGTAAGAATGCTTGTTGGTTGTAGACTAATTCTCATACAATCTTTGTCATTATGCAATTATTTATGTTTCTTTGAATATTTCAATGCCTTGATATTTGTGGGTTGTTATCGTATACTTTGTTGTTATCTAAACTAATCTAATTATATACATTTGTATGCACTTGTCTCCAATCTTGATCTTTTGCTAAAATTAACTGTATAAAGTTGTGTAAGATTTTGGTTGCATTGATAACTCACCGGTCACTCTAGTGTGCTCCTAACTAGGATATGTTTGCATAGATTAGTGATAGATTAGTCATCTTTGCATACATAGTCTTCATTTTCACCATCCATCCTCCCCCATCGTTACACTGGACCATAACCAATAAGAAAACCAAAAGACAACAAAAAATGGGAGCTGGGTCAAATTTCGAATGGGACTCCTAATTTAAATAGTGTATAGTCTAGTTGGGATTGTATACTGAGGATTACCCCTTGTTGTTGTTGGGAAAATTTGAACTCGTCAACAAGCACATATGGAAGAAGAAATCAAATATAAAATACCAAGCACTGAAGACTATGCAGTCCTAAAAGAATTTGAGGATGTATTTATAGAAATATCGGAATTGTCACCCAAGAGAGACATTGACTTCTCTATTAATTTGATTCCTGGAGCAGCCTCTGTGTCCAAGACTCTTTATAGGATGAGTACACCAAAATTTAAGGGATTACAAATGCAACTTGAAGAGATTTTGAAGAAGGGGTATATACACTCAAGTGTGTCACCATGGGTTTCCCCAGTTCTATTTTTGAAGAAAAAGGATGAAACTTTGAGGTTGTGCATTGATTTCAGAAAGTTGAACAAGGTGACTGTAAAGAACAAGTATCCTTTGCCAAGGATAAATGATGTTTTTGATCATCTGAAAGATGAAAATATTATCTCCAAGATTGATCTCATGTCAAGCTACCATCAATTGAGGATTAAAGAGGAGGATATCAACAAGACAACATTTGGAACAAGGTATGTCCATTATGAGTTTACAGTAGTGTTGTTTGGGTTGTCAAATGAACCAACTGTCTTTATGTGCTTGATGAATGTCATTTTCATAAATTACTTGGATAAGTTTGTCATTTTGTTCTTGGATGACATACTTATCTACTTTAAGTTTGAAGAGGAGTATGAGCAACACTTGCGAATTGTGCTACAAGTGTTGAGGGATCATCAGTTGTATGTAAAGTTGAGCAAGTGCTCATTTTATTAGAGTTAGATTTATTATTTGGGCCATATCATTTCAGAGGAGGGGATAACAATGGACCCAAAAAAGATAAAATCTATTGAAGGATGGACAACACCAAATAATCTCTAAGAGGTGAGGTCATTCATGGGACTTGCATGTTACTACATAAGATTTATTGAAGGCTTCTCAATAATTGCATACCCAATCATTTCTTTGGAAAAGAAGGGTGTGAATTTCGAGTGGACTCCTAAATGTGAAGAAATATTTCAACACTTAAAGAATTTGTTGACAAGTGAACCAAACTTGAATATTGTTGATCCAAATGAATATTTCATTGTGTACATTGATGCATGCAAGGAAGGGCTTGGATGAGTCCTTATCCAAAATGCGAATGGGATATGCTATGAGACAAGAAAATAAAAGAACATGAGAGACACCATGCCACTGAGGATTTAGAATTGGCAACCATAGTTCATGCCTTAAATATGTGGAGGAATTATCTTATGGGAAAAATATTTGAGTTGAGGACAGACCATAGTGGGCTAAAATATTTGTTTGGACAACCAAATTTGAATGCTAGACAAATCTGATGGTTGAAATTTCGTAGCGGGTATGAATTTGATATAAATAATATCAAAGGAAAGGAGAAAAAGGTGGATGATGCACTCAACATGAAGATACATGAGATGAACACTAAAACCATCAACATGTACAAATCTAATTTAAAGGACTAAATTTCAATGCTGCAAAATTAGATCAACACTATGTGCAAACAATGGAAAAATCATAGCAAGGTAATTTGAAGTAGAAAACTAAAGATTATTAGTTGAGAGAGGATGGAATCCTCATGTACATGGGTAGAGTGTATGTGTCCAAATCTCAGGAGATGAAAAATATGGTGCTAAGAGAGATGCACAATGTACCTTGTGCTGGGAACCTAGGGTACCCGAAAACAATTGTAGTTGTCAAGAGGCAATATTTTTGGCTAGGTATGAAGAAAGAGGCGGTTTAGTACATTTCTAGATGTATAGAATGATAGAAGGTAAAGGATTAACATAGACATCCGACTAATCTTCTACATCCATTTCCCATTCCAAAATGGAAATGGGAAGTGGTGACAATTGATTTCATCACCAAGCTTTCCAGAACATCAAGGCAACATGACTCCATCATGGTGGTGGTGAATAAGCTTACTAAAGATGCCCATTTTATTCTAGTAAATTTAACTCACAAGACAACTAACATTGCATAGATTTATATGAGAGAAATTTCCAGGGTACATCGCGTTCCTAAGGAAATTGTTTCTGACAGAGATCCCAAGTTCACATCCAACGTTTGGAAGGGATTATTCAAAGTATTTGGGACAAATTTGATTTTTAGCACATCATATTATCTAGAGTCATATGGGAAAACAGAGAGGGTCAATCAAATGATTGAGGATATGTTCAGGATGTATGTGATGGATAAACCATAAAAAATTGAAGATTATTTACATTTGGTTAAGTTTGCATATAATAATGGGTATCAAGAATCTTTAAAGATGTGCCTATTTGAAACATTATATGGTAAGAAATGCAACACACCAGTGATCTGGGACAATTCAATAGACAAACTAGTGGTTGGGCCAAAATTGTTCAGAGAGATGGAAGAGAAGATGGCGAAAATAAAGCAGAATTTAAAGGCTTCCCAATACATACAAAAACATTATGCAGACAAAGGAAAATTGCATAGAGAATTTAGAGTGGGCGAGCATGTCTTATTGAAAGTGAAATCTAGGAAAAATTCACTTAAATTGGGGAGTTGTCCAAAGCTGACAACAAGATATTGTGGACCATTTAAGATCCTTGAAAGGATTGGTATTGTTGCATACATGTTTGCACTGCCTTCATCCATGTGCATTCATCATGTGTTTCATGTATCTTTTCTTAAAAAGTATGTGCTTGATGCTAATCATGTAATTGCTTGGAATGTGATTTAGGTGGAGAAAGAAGGCGACTTGTGAGTCAAAATGGTGTGCATATTGGAACACAAAGTCAAGATGCTTCAGAATCGAGCAATGGGACTAGTAAAGGTCCATTGGACCTATTACGGTCATGAGGATGCAACCTAAAAATATGAGGATGCCACGCGGCAAGAGTAACCACATCTTTTTGCATATTTTTTTATTATACATGCATGTATAATGCACTAAGGATAGTGCATAAATAACTGGGAGGGGAATGTAATACCCCTAGGATGAGCCCCAAGTTGTAAATGTACATATATTTTATAGGCTGGTGAGCTGCAATGTTTTTGGGAAGAGTTCATATATATATATATATATATATATATATATATATATATATATATATATATATATATATATATATATATATATATATATATATATATATATATATATATATATA
>ML802519.1:48584-64818 GCA_009831015.1 Picea engelmannii | reverse complement strand
AAAAAATGTGTTATGTAATGACACTTGTTTTTATTAATAAAATATATCACTGCTACAGACCAAGTCAGATGAAAGAGTATGGGGGGATAGGACTCCACAAGAGGTAAATGGGGCTAAAGCCAATGAATAAAATAATTGTATTCCTAAGTCGTAAGATTTATGTTATAATTTTATCATAAGTTCCCAAGTGAGAGGAACAAACTACCAAGTGGAGCCAAAGAAATTTCCTGGAGTGACAAGTGTCAAGATAGGAACATGCAATATAATGTGGGGAACTTTGTGTATTTTCCAAGGATTCATCATTCTTACAATCTTTCACTCATATTGGCATCCATCGCCCGTACCTTGGTTGGAGACTGTGAGAAGAAGCTATAGCTCTTTGTTACCCAATAAATCCTTGGTGTTTTGGGTTGAAGAAGCAGGTTGTCGGGCCTCTAGAGGATTCTCATTCGGTGAGAGAGTTGTTGGGAACAATTTTCTCGTGTGTGGGATAGTGGGTGTTGTAACTCCTTGAGAAACCGTGTGTTCCAAGTGTTATAGAGATATGAGACTTCATGACTGGCTTGTTGTTAAATCCCAAGAAGGGAAGTGGAACAACCCGAAGGACTGTTGAGTAGAGAAGGGGGTACATTTCCTTGGGTGGGATAAGCTATGGGGAATGAGAGGTTATGAGTTGGGAACTATTATTGGAGTGTGTTGTTGAGCCTATTCTTTATTGAATTGTTGTTAGACCTTAGTTGGATTAGGAGCCTTTGCCTTGGTGGAGTCATAGCCCCAACTCTGGGGTGACTTGTTGTTGAGAGTGTATGAACAATAGAGTCTAGGGATGGGAGGAACATCTGAGGTTTTCACGTAGTTCATTATTTATAAAAAAAGATAATTTTCTTTTATGTTTTTCTATATGTTACTTATCTTGTTTATGTTTACGTTATTTCTATTTGCTGAATTTGTATGTAACTATGCATGGGTGTGCATTTTATTGTTATTTTTTCATAATTGTTCCATATGTAGGGCATGGTAGTTGATAAATGTTAACTGCTAGATTAATTTCCATAGAAATGGTCATGAGATTCTAGTGCAAGGCTTAAATATCCACGGGCGTCTAGATATAATTATTGTGCATGCTAGGAAAAACTTATGTGTGCACAAATGGTAACTAGACGTTACACGCGGTACAAGAAGAGTTGCGTGCGCAACTTGTTTTTATGAGATATTTCCACTGTTAGAATTGGTTTCAAAGAAGAAAAATCATGTGGCATGACTCATCTTGGGACCAGGAACATTACCTTGTGGTTTATGAGCATATTTTTGGGTCTGTTGGTAACAGGGGACATTACATGTCAACACATCAACAACTATGACATCAACGACGATGACATATCAACAAATATAAATAAGTACTAAGGAATTGAAAAGGTTGAAACCCATGCCTTGTTAGCAAGGATGACACATCGTCAATGATAAATGGGTACTAAAAAAAATAAAAGATAAACACCTTTTCCACGTTAGCAAAGGTGACATTTCCACAAATATTAAGGGGTACTAAGAAAAATAAAAGTTCAACACCTATGCCATGCCAACAAAGAGAAGGGGTATAACTAAGAAAATTAATAGGTCGAAACCTATGTAAAGTCAGTAAGGGTGACACTGTTAGGATATTTAGACACTTAGGAGTTAGTAAGATCTACTTGGTCTATTGTGTCATTAGGTAAAAGTGTGTTTTCTAGTGTGTTTCTTTAGTATGCATTAGTATGCATTTGTAGTTAGGAAATCTGATGGTCATGATATGTTCCCGACATAGAGTGATCCGACGGTTCATACTCTCCTTGATATTAACGGTCATTGATCTGTGTCTTAACACTCGATTGGTCCATGATCTCTACTTAAAGAGCATGGATAGTGATCATCATCATCAATATAATGTGGGGAACTTTCCTCCTCATCAAGGAACTTTCCTCAATCATCGAGGGTCAAATAGTGACCATCGATCAATTGTCTTTATCCAGACTTGACCCAGCTTTGGGGGCATCCACGGTCCCGATGATTGACAATCCTCAACTAGGTGTCGTCAAAGTAGGAGTTGGTTTGTGCCCATCCTTGATGGGTACCTTTGATTACCCACCTCCTCACAATGATATCAAATTTATATCTAATCACCATAAGGTTGAGATTTTTCAAGTTTCATCGTTCCGCATGACTTACTTCGAGGATCCATGGATTCTTCCTTCCCCATCATCCACGATGGATGAGACAGGGCACCCAGGCATGTCCATGCCTTTGTCTGCCACTGAAGTAGCATACTCTTTAGTCCAACAAGCTTCAACTAACACTGATCTGACTCCTGCACAAGAGTTAGATCCACTTCTAGAGCCTATTTGGGATCAGGTTTCTCTCGCTAACATTGATTCGTTAGACTAAGTATTGCCTTCTAATGAAGCAATAATCGAAGCAATGACTAGTCCGAACAAACCTTGGGAAGATCTTCATCACAGATCATATTTTCTCCCAGAATTAAGCCGAATTGAAGCAGGAGAATTCACCGTGACCATGACGGGAGATCAACCGTGTCCTATTAATCTCTTAGCTACACATGAAATTTATGCTGAGGGCAATATGGCAACTATCGCTGAAACTATACCAATCAACATCTCTCGAAACCCTGGCATCGTGGAGAACGTCTTGGTCGGAGCAGATTGCTCCCCCGAAGATATTCAAATCTATATGAATCTTTTCAAAGAATTCCACGACGTTTTTTCCTGGTCTTATGAGGAAATGCCAGGTATCGATCCAAAAATAGTTGAACATGGAATCACAACGCATCCTGATGCCAAGCCTATTTGATAGAAACTTCGTACATTTAATCCTAAGAAAGCAGCAGCCATCAAGATTGAGGTTGAGAAATTGCTAAAGGCAGGTTTTATCTATCCTATCCATTTGACTCAATGGGTGTCAAATCTTGTGTCGGTCAATAAAAAACAAGGCACGATTTGTGTATGTACCAACTTTCATGATTTGAACAAGGCATGCCCAAAAGATAATTTTCCAACACCATTCATTGACCAGATCATTGATGAATGTGGAGGTTGTGAATCCTTTTCTTTCATGGACGGTTTTTCAGGATATAATCAAATCCAAATCAAACCCAAAGACCAACACAAAATGACATTCATTTGTCCATGGGGTACATTCGCATATCGTAAGATGCCTTTTGGCCTTAAAAATGCTAGAGCCACATTCCAACAGGCCATGTCTTTTTATTTTCATGACCTCAAGCATATAGTCAAGGCCTACCTAGATGATTTAGCATCCCGATCTCACAAGAGAACGGATCATCCCACACACCTTAGACTAATCTTCGAACGTTGTCGCTACTTTAGGATTCGCTTGAATCCAAACAAGTGTAGCTTCTGTGTAACGTCAGGAGGTTTGTTAGGTTTCATTGTATCAACAACAGGGATCATGGTCGATCCTCTCAAGGTGGAGGCAATATTCCAGTTGCCCCCCGCACACACTATCCTTCAACTTCAGAGTCTACAAGGCAAGGCAAACTTTTTATGATGCTTCATCACCAAATATGTCGAAATCACCAAGGGATTTATGCGCTTACTGAAGAAAGACATTCCTTTTTACTGGAATGAATCTACTCAATGCTCTTTCGACGCATTAAAACATGCCTTCACAATTGCACCTCTGCTACGACCACCTAATTATAACAAATATTTCTTATTATATCTAACTGCCATAGAGTCAACCATTGGCATGGTTTTAGTTCAGGAAGATGATTTGTTCTCAGAATACGTGATCTATTACCTGAGCCGAGGCCTTGTAGGACTAGAACTCAATTATTCTCATATCAAAAAACTTGCGTTGGAAGCAGTTCATACTGTTCAACGATTCTGTCATTATGTTCTATTTCGCAAGACCACCGTCATTATTGTCGTGAATCCATTCTAGTACATGTTGACACGACGGGTTATAGGCGGAAAAATCAGTAGATGGATAGTCATCCTCCAGGAATTTGACTTAGACTTCGTTTCAACAAAGTCCAAAAAGTCATTGGTCTTCGCAAAACTTATTTCGGAACTTCCGGTTGAGTCAGGTGATGTTGTGCCTGAAGAATCGCCTATCTGGGGAGATATGTTTTTGATCACATCTTCAGATACTTGGTACAGAGATATACTTATCTATCTCCAGAATTTGAAGTGCCCCACTTCTGCTTCTCGTGATCGGCGTCGACGTATACACCATCAGGCTAAGAATTATCTCATACTCAATGATACGTTGTATCGGAGAGGTGTAGACTGCATCTTACGTCGATGTCTCACACATGAGGAGGCAATCATCATGCTCAATGATTGCCATACTGGAGCTTGTGGCGGTAATTTGTCTGGGTTGGCAACAACCCAAAAGATTCTATGAGTAGGTTACTTCTGGCCTACACTTATCAAAGATTATATAGAATCGATCAAGAAGTGCCATCCGTGCCAAGTCTTCTCTAGGAAGATGAGAGCACATCCCGCTCCTATGTTTCCTGTTATCACAGTTGGTCCCTTCACCAAGTGGGGGATTGATTACACTACTTGCAACCCCCCATCGGCAAGGGGGCACTGCTATATCATCATAACTATAGACTACCTCACTAAGTGGGTCGAAGCTATGCCAACATTTAAAGATGATGGAGAGACTACAACTCTCTTTTTATTCAACTAGATCATAGCAAGGTTTGGCATCCCGAGAGAGATTGTTATTGACCATGGCAGTTACTTTCAGAACCAAATGATGACCAGATTAACATCAAATCTTGGGTTACAGCAAGAGCATTCATCACCCTACTACCCCCAAGCCAATGGGTAGGTGGAAGCTGTAAACAAAACTCTTAAGACTATTCTACATCGAACTATCAACTCAGCCAAGTCAAATTGACATTTGATGTTATACTCGACATTATGGGATTACTAAACATATGTTAATACTGCAACCGATTTCTCACCTTTTCAACTCATTTATGGGTTGGAGGCAGTCTTTCCCATCGAATGTCATATCCCATCTCTAAAATTGGCAGTACAATTATTGCCAGACAGTTATCCACTTGAAGAATGGTTAGTACACCTTAAGCAGTGCAATGAGCAGCGTCGTGATGTGTCCCTGGCCAACAAGGCTCACAAACATAAGTTCAAGTGTCAGTATGATAGGTCCATTCATCCTTAGATTTTCTGTGAAGGCAAACTTGTCTTGGTCTATGACCAAGATAAGGACCCCCTGGGGGTAGGAAAATTCAAACCCATGTGGTTCGGACCCTTCATCATAAAAGATGTATTAAAAAAGGGCGCTTATCGTTTGGTTGATTTTGAAGGGAATGCTTTGGCGGAGCCTAGAAATGGGCTCTACCTCAAGAAGTATTACTCATAGGCAGATCACTGTGGGTAACTTTTTGTAACGTATGTATAGTCTTTGTACTATTACTTTTTAGTTTCTTTTAAGTGTTATGGACGTGTCATTGATGTTATCTTTTGTCAATATGGCAAATGTCAAGTGATTCTGAGGTGTTCGTTGGGTATGTAGACGGTGCTAGTCGGCACACTTGGAGCTTGCCTCTGCAACTTGGGTAATATTTATACCTTAGAGCCAGTTGTTATTTTCCAGAGGTATATGCTTAGGTGACACCACAAATAATGTCGCCGAGTATAGTGCAGTTATTGAGCTGCTTCGTGACGCCTTGTCATTGGGTATCTCTCATCTCTGGGTCTATCTCAATGCTCAACTGGTTGTGTCTCAGCTAAACAGAGTATACCAGGTTCATGATCTAGCCTTACACCGACGATTCCTTAGGGTACGTCTCTTAGAATGAAACTTTGATTATATTACATATTTTCATGTTCCTAGGAGTTTAAACCAAATTACAGATACTCTAGCTAATCAAATTTTAGATTGGCATCTTGCACACATATGAAAGAACATTGACATAATCATGTAAATACATTTTTGCACACGTGATCCATAAGACACAAAAGATCAAAAAACCATATATAACATCATAAAATAACCACGATACATAGATGGATGCAAGCGCCTAAAAAATGGGACTAATAACAAGTCACAGGGCTTAGGCCCTCAAAAAATATATACAAGTAATGCTCGTGGCACGTAAAAAGTCTAAATAGGTTTAGGGCCTATGGGCCCTGTTATAATAGTCCACAGCATGGGCTAAACGCCTAAACAATCAGACCCACATCTGAGGTGCCCCCACTACATGAGGCTGCATGGATGGCGGTAGGTCCTCTATCTCTTCCATCGAGACTATGCGAGTGAGTGCAGTGAAGTTCCGCTCAACTTGTCTAAGGACCCTCTCAGCCTCCCCAGCTGAGAGGTTCCCTTCTACTGCTGGTCCAACGATGATGACATCTACGGCTTCTAGCCGAGGACGACGCTTGTTCCATGCCTAATCGATAGGTCACACAGGTCCCACATATGCATGCAACAAACGTATACCCGCCAAATACTCTGGCATATAAAAAATGATATATATAACAAAAACGACATAAAAATTACATATACAAACAAAAAAACTACAAAGGTGGAGACTTACCCATCTCCCCTCGCTCCTCACCAAGAGGCATGGGTATCTCAGGGTCTCTAGAAAAATCTATCCCTGCATATGGGTAATCCTCGATCACAGTTATCTGCCGTGATAGCCACGTAAAGAAGTCATCATCGAAGGACTCATTGGTCCTTCCACCACCCTGTCGCGACAGTAATACTGCCCATCTACATATAGCAGGAAAAGAGGCTTGATGTCCTCATACCACTTCCCAAGGACTAAAGCTCGGAACTCTCTCAAAGAAGAATGAACACAAAATCGTCCCGAACCCGAAGTTCCTCTGTGTCTGCTGTCGGTAATCTGTCAATTGCCTCTTCATACACTCAAGTAGTGTGGTACTCCAGTCAAACATTTGTGCATTCAAGCACTGGATAACACAGTTCATATGTGTGCGAGACGCCTGATGCAAGGCTGCGGAACCGTTAATCCGCCCAATCAGCAATAATATTGCCTGCAGCGATAGGTTAGTAATCTTACTTATGGGCACCTAGGAGCTCACACAGTTTGTCCCAGCCTCACAGTGCTCGGCTATCAGTTCCTCTAGGTTATGCGGCCCTGCAGGAAACATCCTGAAATTGACTGGTTCCCCTCTCCTTGAGAGGCCAGTCAAAAAGTAGATATCCTCGGTGGTGGGCACCAATGATTTCCCCTCTAGCATGAAGGCCTCTACATCAAGGTGCTAGTAGTCAATCAAGGCATTCAGTAGCCTTGGTTGCGCTCGCATAAATGGACACAAAAAGAACTTAAGTAAAGCACATTGCATCAACACGACCACGACATTCGGATCTCCCGTGACCAACTCACTAATTGTTTCATGCTCCCTTTCCCTCCACTGGACATACATCCTGCCAACACAACAAAGTTCAAGAGGGTCAGTGCTTTCTCTTTAGTTCTTTTTTTTCTATAAAAGGGGGTCCAAGCGAGATGTAGAGGTGACAGTCGCGTGTACACGCGAGTAGACTTTACTCTGCCTGAGTGTACACGTGGGTAGAATTTACTTTGCCTGAGTGTACACATGGCCTATCCAGAGAAAGCTCGCGTGTACCTAGGGTCGACCTTTTAAAGGTCGACGCCCACCCAAAAAATGGAAGCAAATGAAAAATTGAAGAATTGAATAGCTAGATAGGGGAGTTTGTACTTACTTGGTCCAAGTGGAAGTTTGTTTCGTCCACTGTAGATCCCGGAATCAACGTTTTTATCAAAGGGGGTCTTTTGGCTCTAGAGTCAATTTCGAAATCAGCATTGGTGATAATGAGCTGCCAACTTCTATTTATAGACTTTTTGGCCTCTTTTTGTCACTTTTTTGGCCTCCCTTATCCATTTCTTTATATCAAAAACCATTTAGAGTGATTCAGGAGTTATATGAGAGGGATTTGATCGGGTATTGGGACACTTTTTTTGAGTTTTGAGAAAATTTTGACGATCCATGAAAATTTTGACGGTCCATGAATTCTCCTGCTTCAATTCGGCTTAATTTTGGGAGAAAATATGATCTGTGATGAAGATCTTCCCAAGGTTTGTCCGGACTAGTCATTGCTTCGATTACTGCTTCATCAGAAGGCAAGACTAAGTCTAACGAATCGACGTTAGCGAGAGAACCCTGATCCCAAATAGGCTCTAGAAGTGGATCTAACTCTTGTGCAGGAGTCAGATCAGTGTTAGCTGAAGCTTGCTGGACTAAAGAGTACACTACTTCAGTGGCAGACAAAGGTATGGACATGCCTGGGTGCCCTATCTCATCCATCATGGATGATGGGGAAGGAAGAATCCATGGATCCTCGAAGTAAGTCGTGCGAAACGATGAAACTTGAGAAATCTCAACCTTATGGTGATTAGATATAAATTTGATATCATTGTGAGGAGGTGGGTAATCAAAGGTACCCATCAAGGATGGGCACAAACCAACTCCTACATTGATGACACCTGGTTGAGGATTGTCAATCATCGAGACCGTGGATGCCCCCAAAGCTGGGTCAAGTCTGGATAAAGACAATTGATCGATGGTCACTATCCGACCCTCGATGATTGAGGAAAGTTCCTTGATGATGAGGAAAGTTACCCACATTATATTGCTACTTAAAGTTCATCATCAGGAAAGTTCCTTGACTTATAATAATCCACAGCATGGGATAAATGCCTAAACAATCGGACCCACGTCTGAGGTGCCCCCACTACATGAGGCTGCATGGATGGCGGTAGGTCCTCTATCTCTGCCATCGGGACTATGCGAGTGAGTGTAGTGAAGTTCCGCTCAACTTGTCTAAGGACCCTCTCAGCCTCCCTAGTTGAGAGGTTCCCTTCTACTGCTGGTCCCCCAACGACGACAACTATGGCTTCTGGCTGAGGACGACACCTGTTCCATGCATAATCGGCAGGTCGCACGGGTCCCACATCTGCATGCAATAAACGTATACCCGTCAAATACTCTGGCATATAAAAAATGATATATATAACAAAAACAACATAAAAATTACATATACAAACAAAAAAACTACAAAGGTGGAGACTTACCCATCTCCCCTCGCTCCTCACCAGAAGGCACGGGTATCTCAGGATCTCTAGAAAAATCTATCCCTGCATATGGGTAATCCTCGATCACATTTATCTACCGTGATAGCCACGTAAAGAAGTCATCATCGAAGGACTCATTGGTCCTTCCACCACCCTGTCACGATAGTAATACTACCGATCTACATATAGCAGGAAAAGAGGCTTGATGTCCTCATACCACTTCCCAAGGACTAAAGCTCAGAACTCTCTCAAAGAAGAATGAACACAAAATCGTCCCGAACCCGAAGTTCCTCTGTGTTTGCTGTCAATAATCTGTCAATTGCCTCTTCATACACTCAAGTAGTGTGGTACTCCAGTAAAAAATTTGTGCATTCAAGCACTGGATAACACAATTCATCTGTGCGCGAGATGCCTGATGCAAGGTTGCGGAATCGGTAATCCGCCCAATCAGCAATAATATTGCCTGCAATGATAGGTTAGTAATCTTACTTATGGGCACCTAGGAGCTCACACGGTTTGTCCCAGCCTCACAGTGCTCGGCTATCAGTTCCTCTATGTTATGCGGCCCTGCAGGAAACATCCTGAAATTGACTGGTTCCCCTCTCTTTGAGAGGCCAGTCAAAAAGTAGATATCCTCGGTGGTGGGCACCAGTGATTTCCCCTCTAGCATGAAGGCCTCTACATCAGGGTGCTAGTAGTCAATCAAGGCATTTAGTAGCCTTGGTTTCACTCACATAAATGGACACAAAAATAACTAAGTAAACCACATTGCATCAACACGACCACGACATTCAGATCTCCCACGACCAACTCACTAATTGATTCATGCTCCCTTTCCCTCCATTGGACATACATCCTGCCAACACAACAAAGTTCAGGAGGGTCAATGCTTTCTCTTTAGTTATTTTTTTCTATAAAAGGGGGTCCACGCGAGCTGTAGAGGAGACAGACGCGTGTACATGTGGGCATACTTTACTCTGCCTGAGTGTAGATGCGGCCTGTCCAGAGACAACTCGCGTGTACCTAGGGCCGACCTTTTAAAGGTCGACGCCCACCCAAAAAATGAAAGCAAATGAAAAATTGAAGAATTGAATAGCTAGATAGGGGAGTTTGTACTTACTTGGTCCAAGCAGAAGTTTGTTTCGTCCACTGTAGCTCCCGGAATCACCATTTTTGTCAAAGGGGGTCTTTTGGCTCTAGAGTCATTTTCCAAATCAGCATTGGTGATAATGAGCTGCCAACTTCTATTTATAGACTTTTTGGCCTCTTTTTGTCACTTTTTTGGCCTCCCTTATCCGTTTATTTATATCAAAAACCATTTAGAGTGATTCAGGAGTTATATGGGAGGGATTTGATTGGGTATTGGGACACTTTTTTTGAGTTTTGAGAAAATTTTGACGGTCCATGAAATTTTTTCCAAGAATCAACTTGAGCATATAGGTTAGGTTACTACCCCGACTTTTGTGTCTCATTGTCTTTTTCCTCTAACATAGGATCGATCCCATCAGGTTGTGACACGAAACCATCATATCTGCTTTAGAGGTGTCACAACTTGGCGGTAGAGATTACCAAAACATGGATGCCCTAGGTAGGTCCTGGTTGCATTATGGTGTTTATGCCGTCTCTAAAACACTGTAGGCTTGGGAGTCCTTATAGTCTTTCGTGAATATGAGTTTGAGCCTCATTTGCATGATTCTTCTTCGCTCTTGATCTCACCCTCAGGACTCCCAAAAAATAACAGGTCTCCTTTTAAGCCCTTTTCAGACCCTCTAAACATGAAAATATTGCCGAGCGATCTTGTGGCCTTTCACGCTCGTTAAACTGAAATTTGAAGTCACGTTTGTCCGGTGGTAGTTTACCCCTTTTTCGGTCCGGACGGTCAACTGTATGAAAAAAGGTATACTCTATGGAACTCCAGCTCTATAGAAGAGTACTCTCAGGTATAATTTTATCCCTTTTTCGGGCCTGAGGGACTAAACTTACGAAAAAGAAACCCCCACGGAGTCCATAGTTAAGCTCTTTTCATAATCCCTAAAATTGAAAAGATTGTCGAGTGACCTTATTCTTTCACACTCATTAAATGGGTCCAGAAGAATATTCTTGACGGAGTCCATAGTTAATCTTTTTTCAGATTCCTTAAAAATGAAAAAATGGCCGAGTGATCTTGTCATTGTCACACTCGTTAAAATGGTTTTGAATCGACGTCTAATCGATGCTAGTTTACCCTTTTTTGAACTGACTAGACTATGTTTGAAAAAGGTACCCCAATGGAGTCTCCTTTTATGTTTTTTCAGACTCTCTAAATATGAAAAACCACCGAGCTTACCTTCTCTGGTCTCATTAAACTTACAATGAAGGACGTTACCATTGTGTGTTTTATTAACTGCATTGCATACCTTATACACATACCTTGTGACAGTTTTCTTCTGCGTCTAAACACCTTTGGCCATCGGAGGATTTTTCCCAAGTATTATTCTACTAGAACATCAGTCGTCTTGTCCTTGTGCCTTGAACTTGTATGTTTTCAACACTTGTTCCTCCCTTGTAATGTAATATTCCTTTATTCTTTTTCCACAATTATTGAAAAGAACCAAAAAATCAAATATACCCCAAAAAGAGGAAGGGAAAAGTATTTTCTTTATTGGCAGCGTAATGAGTCGCCCTTGGATAAAGCACATCTGTTTGTTTGTTCATTAGACTATGGGATGTAGTACGACCTTAGGAAGCTTTTCTCGCTATATAGAGTTGTGTCCTCCACCGTTTGGTTATTCTTCCAAACATATGGAGAGTTTGCGTTGCCTCCTGCTTCGTAGACTTATGATTACCATACATGTTGCATGAGCCTCGTCATTTTTCGTGCTATTGTCCAAGGGAAGTTTTTCACTAAGCCTGAGTTGGCCCCTCTGCAATATGTCTCTTGTCCACATACCCGACCATCCTGAACATCCAATCAAGTCCTTGTTTGAAATCACTGAAGCCTTCAATCTGATCATCAAGATTATCAATTCCATGACCAATGAGCCGTCGAAGACCTCTGGGTAGTGCAGTCGTACACTCATATTACACTCCTACCCGAGTTTTGAAGATTTTTCTCGAGCTCTGAAGATCTCATCTCTAGCCATCAGGACGAAGGAACTTCTGGAAGATGGATACTCTATATGTATATCTTTCTGATTTCGAGATGCAGCTCCGCTGTGTATTGTTCGCGGCTACTCTTTATAGTTATTTGACATGGATCTACAGTGTATTTGATTGATAGCCATGGTTCTATTTTATTCCGAGCATGGGTATGTCTTCCTCGATGAGACATTTGTTCTTTTGCAGACGACACCTCCTGGTTCCTGATCCTTGGGCTCAATCGTTCAGCACATCATTAAAGATTGGTAATGTATTTCAGCCATCAGATGCTCTTCTAACCTCACACATTAGGGGGCATATGTTATAACCCTAAATTGCACCACACATGCTTAGCTGACATCAGGCCAACTCATATCCCTTCTTTGCCAAAACACTACTAAAAAACTCTTAGAAAAACCTTTTGAATAAAGGCCCACGCTCCCTAATCCATTACTGCACACGTGTACATGTTGGCTGACCCAAAAAAACCCACGTGGGCCGACAAAAGCATGAAAAAAGGGAAGTTGCTGATAGAACAAAAGTTATGGGTGAGTTAACTGAAACTCCCAGCCATGCATGGCCGAGGGTTCATCCAAATACCTAGCTCCTTCTATCCTATAAAAGAAGGGGTAGGGGTCCCATTTGGAGGAGGAAAAAATATAGCAAAGAAACTCTGCCCATTTACGTATTCCCATTGTCCCAACCCTTTAGCCTTTCCTTATCCCAAAGGAGATTCAAAGCAAAGCAGTTAAAGGACAGAAGAAGAGGAACCTAGGATCAGGTTCAAGGAGCAGTGGCCAGTCTCAACTTTTGTAAGTTGACTCATTCAAAGTAATAAAGAAAGTGCTTTTCTCGTCCCAATTCATGAAATTTTTATGGTTTGATTAGTTTATGTTTGGATTTCTAACCCGTTAGTATATAAGTAGTATGCATGCATAGTTGTTGCTCGTCTTGAATGTAGGTCATCTTTGGAAGGAGTATTGCGAACAAGTAATCAAGCACAATAAAGGATCGACATCAAACGCCGGTAACGAGGTAGGTGGATCTTTCCATGCATTTACTAAGAAAAGTGGATTTAAATCTAGGGATGAAGGTATAAAGTGATTTCTTTTTGTAAGTTGACTCATTGAAAGTAATAAAGAAAGTGCTTTTCCTGTCCCAATTCATGAACTTTTTATGGTTTGATTAGTTTATGTTTGGATTTCTAACCCGTTAGTATATAAGTAGTATGCATGAATAGTTTTTTCTCGTCTTGAATGCATGTCATCTTTGGAAGGAGTATTGCGAACAAGTAATCAAGCACAATAGAGGATCGACATCAAATTCCAGTAACGAGGTAGGTTGATCTTTCCATGCTTTTACTAAGAAAAGGGGATTTAAATCTAGGGATGAAGGTATAAAGTGATTTCTTTTTGGTCATATCTGCATGTAAAGTCTGAACTCTATTTGCTAGTCTATAGGGTGTTTTTCCCCAACAAAAGGTAGTCTTCAAGGCAATTAGAACAAAGATAGAACACAATTGTGTCTATCCATAGTAGTATATAACTACAATCTAGTGGTATACTACCACACCAAGTAACACACAAGTACTTGATCAACAACGTATAGTCACGAACAGTGGAGCATATCCACCACAATAGTATACATCTACCATCATACAATCTTCATAACAAACATCTGATAGAAACCTGCATAGAAACAATGTTATGATATAAACTGAATCATGTGGGCCAATCTTTCACTCACATCTGTGAGCTTTGAAAGAATATTTGCCTCATGAACAGTGGAACATATCCACCACAATAGTCTACAACTACTTTTATACAATCTTCATCTGATAGCAACCTGCACAGAAACAATGTTATGATATAAACTGAATCATTCGGGCCAATATTTCACTCACATCTATGAGCTCTGGAAGAATATCTGCCTCAGAGTAGATAATGAGATATCTGGACTATTCTTCTCAAGCAAGGAAGAATAATTGTCTTGTCTTCTGAACCTGGACCATTCTCCACCATGGGCCATTCTTCCTACACTAATCAAAGTGCACCCTTGAGAGAATGTATAACCCTAAGGCATTTTGATCCTGGACCATTCCCCACCCTGGGCCATTCCTCCTACACTAATCAAAGTGCACCCTGGAGAGAATGTATAAACCCTAAGGAATGTCTGTCCCCGATTGCTGAGCCTGGACCATTCCCCACCCTGGGCCATTCCTCCTACACTAATCAAAGTGCACCNACTGTCCAGACCATTTCCTCTGTTAACCACAAGAGGAAAAGACTGTCCTGCATCAACCTCCAAAATAGACCATTCCTCATGTTAACCACAATGAGAAATCGTTGTCCGGTGAGGCGGGCCAGTCTTCTTGAGTAACCCTCAAGAAGAGAGACTGCCTAGACCACTCCCCATGTTAACCACAATGGGAAGTCACTGTCTATGATACATCAACAATCAAACTACTTCCCATGTTAACCACAGTGGGAAGTCACTATCCGTCAGAAATCTCAATCCACTTTCCGAGCAGGAAAGCATCTGTCCAAGATGGACTATTTTTCAATGAATGTCTTCAATAATATTTTCAGTGCTCCCTCCCAACCTGGGAGTCATTTCTTACTTTTTCAATAAGGAAGTTGTTTCCACGAGCTCCATCTTGAGTACACAAACTCTTTCATCTTGGATAGAAACTTTACCAAAATGTCTGCTTATCTTCTCATCTGTGGAGTTATGTATTGGAGAACCATTTTCTCCTTTCTGGACTTCATCATGGATAATTGAATGCTTGATTTCAAATGTACTTTAGTCTGGAACACTGTGAAGGCTTCATGTAGATCTAAACAATAGAGTATATCATTGTTGGAAAACTGGAACATATCCATGTGGTACTTCTTCTGTCATCATGAGATCTGATCTACTGAGTAATCATCTTAATGTTATAGGGAATCTTCACCACACTTCTGGTGTGTACTGGAGGTTCTTCCACCAAGTTATCTTCTTCTATCTGCATACATGGGTCTCTTTCTGGTATGCCTCAAAGTCTTGAGATTTCTCTTCATACGCTCTTTATTCAATTTCTCTAGAGAATATTGATGTAGAACTCCAACTCATGGATGTTGCAGATGATATAATGACTTATGTGGAGATAAGTCTGGTTTACTGGAACAAGTAATCATCATATTCTTCTCCCTCCATCTGGGAGAACCTCTAATTCTAGGTCTCGCAATGCTTTCATTCATAAGTGTTCCATACATTTTTCTTTATCACGACTTTTAGTTCTTTTTCTTGATTTTTTTTAGTGAGTTCATATCAAGTTGATAATCTTGTGATTCTTGATATAATGACTGGTTGTTCTGATTTCTATTTCTTTCTTGGAATCTTCATGTTTTTATTTATCTCTTGGGTCCATGGAGTTTCTTATAGATTCCATGCCCTAGAGATTCCACTTCTTCCTTTCATCATAGGGTCATGGATCTAGATGGACAACCAGGGATACTTTAAGGCTTCTCTTCGAGGAAGACTTCTTGAACTGAACACATATTGTCTTTCATGGTTACTACCATGGATATATACTTCATCATTTTCAATGGATCATAGGATTAGCTCCCTCATAACCCTTGCTTCATGTAGGAGTGCATATAATCGACTCCCTCCATTTTAACAGAGTCCACGCTTCCATATGCATCCTTATTGTCTTCTGCAATATATAATTGGCTCTCTTGTCTAATAGAATCCACGCTTTTGTCTTGTTGTCTTCTACAAAACGTCATAAGTCTTTTTTTTCCAATTTCCTCTCGATTGTTGACTTCTTTCTGTCTTTGATTCTTCTAACTCTCTTCATGATTGATTTGGATTAATAGCTTCAACATGATTTGTATTTCATCCTTTCATGTGTATTATCTAATGATATCCATTTTCATCTTGTTTGTTCTTCCATAGGTATAGTTCTTCTTGGAACACATTATCTTCCAAGAGATAGATATACAAGATATGTACAAAGACGATGCA
>ML802519.1:12572-48534 GCA_009831015.1 Picea engelmannii | reverse complement strand
GGAACACATTATCTTCCAAGAGATAGATATACAAGATATGTACAAAGACGATGCAAACAAGATATGTACAAGAAATAAGAAGAGTGTTGTTACCTTTTAGAAGAAGAAGTCTCTTCCATCCTTCTTAGTCTTCTTTGTAGGTTTATTTTCTTTGGAAATTGATGCTTCATGTTTCTCCTTCCTTTTATTTAGCTCGAGACAATGATTCTTTTAGTGACCATACTTTCGACAGTTGGAGCATTGTACTTCTGAAATGTCTTTCTCTTGATTTGGCTTCCTCCTTGAACCAAAATTCCTTTTGTTCCTGAAGTTCTTGAATCTTGTTGTGAAGGCTTGATCATTGTACTTCTTTTGGGGTTTCTCTTTTGCATTGATCCTTGATTCTTCTTGAGCACAGCAAGTCCAAAGTTCTTCAAATGTCGGATACTCCTTCCTTGTGTTCATGCTTGCAGAAAATGCATCCCACGTCTTGGGAAGACCATTGAATACTATGTTCACCAATTCCTTTTCTGAAATGGTCTCACCAATAGCTTGTAGTTGATATCTTAACTGAGAGATCCTCACAAAATATGATGTTATGTTGTTGTCATTATTCATCTTCACGTCACGGAGCTCATTCTTCACACTCATAACTTGTCCAATGTTTCTGACTGAGAAGAGATTTGTTAGGGCATCGTACATCTTCTTTGATGAGTCAAGATGGGAGATGTAGGGTATCAAGTGGTGTTTTATAGAATCCACTATGATACTCATGGCATTGATGTCAACATATTTGAACTTCTCCATAGTTGCAACGTTCTGCGGTTCCTTTTCTTTTCCTTCTTCAAACTCTGGTTTCACGATATTTCCTTTCATGATATCCAACACTTTATTCTTGGCAAGGATGAGGTCAATCCTTATCTTCCATGCTCTAAAGTTAGAGGCTCCATCTAACTTGTTCTCTGACTTCATAGAATAAGTCATGGCTGCTTTGACTTGGTCAAACCCTAGATTTTACCACAAACTCAAACTTCACGTCTTGGCTTGCTGAGAGTATCAAAGAATGCACTAGGCTAGAGTGCACTGATCTATCTAGGGATTAGGTCAATACATTCACTTAAGGTGTCTCAACACAAGGTTTAGGGTTTCTACAACTGCTCCTGCTAGTAACCCTAGCGACAGTGTCTTGGAAACTGCTTCTACTAGTAACCCTTGCAGTAGTTCCTTAATGAGCTCAATATCCTAGCGGCTATGTTTCCTTCCAGCGTTTAGACTGAATGAAGGAGGTGTGGTCCCATAACCTATTAGAATATAGAATATTGTGCTCGTTTTACCATTGACAATACCCTTTTCACCCAACCATAGGCCGAAGTCACCCTCCGAGCACCTTAACCTTGACTGAGAATTACTTCGGAAGCAAACCCTAGGCTAGATAGACAAACAAGGTGTAGCGCATATTCCTCCAAGGATAACTCACCAACAATAGCTGATCAGATAGTCCAAACCCTAGCCAAGAGATAGTCCAAGCCAACACTGAAAACTAGTTGCTGCAGCAGCTGCACCTACAACTCTCCTCCACACATGTGCACCAAACTGGGAACTGCAGTGAGCACTAGTTGTTTCTCTGCAATTCTGAGATGTGTCAAATGAGAACTGGTGCCCTGTATTTATAGTGGTTCTGCCAGATTTGTTGGGGCCGACTTCTCCTTTTGGGTACATGTATGTTCAGTTTATTATTATTATTTCTAGCTGACTTCTTCTCTTGGAGGCTAATAACCTAATATAAATTATCTTCTTGAGCCGACAAGACTTCTAGGGTTATTAGACAACTCATTAGGGTTTTCTCTTTCTTTCTGGAGTCTTCTATTCTCGTTAGGTTTACACGTGGAGGTAAATACCTCCCACAACTACCATAATATTAACAGATGGTGCTATGACGGAGACGACGCTCACATTGGTCCAAGACTACTTGTGGTTGTAACCATACGGAGCCTTCTTCATCCAACTCAGGAACACTGCTTTAATTTTGGCACTTAGTTCCAATCACCTTCTTCATTAAGGAGACATGAAAAACATGATGGATCTTAGAATGACTTGGCAAGGCTAACTGATAGGCCACCTGTCCCACGCTCTTGAGAACTGTATAAGGACCATAAAATTTGGGCATCATTTTATGAAAATGGTCAACCTTGAGTGAAGTCTTCTTAGAAGGTTGCAGTTGAAGAAACACCTGGTCCCCTTCAACAAATTGACATTTGGAGCGACCTTGATATGGTTGTTGCTTCATACAATTCTGAGCCATGAACAAATTCTCTTTGACGGTACATAGAATAGCCTCATGAAATGTAAGAGTTTAGTCAACTGGTTGGACCTCTGAGAGCATATAGGAATCTAGTGTTCGACTTCCTCGGAGAATTCTCAGAGTACAATTTGTCAGCGATCCCCAGTAGGAAGAATCAAATTACGGATGCCCTAGCCACCTCAGCCTCAGTTTTTAAAATTCCAATTTTCTCCAACATAAAGTATGAGATCGAATTCAAACAAAGACCGATGATACCCGATAATATCAAGTATTGGAAGGTGTTTGAACATGACAAACATGGGGAGATATTTTTCTAAATGAGCGACGAGTTCACTAATGTGAACATCGATGATGAGTGTTGTTTCATAGAAGATGGAAACGTGGTTGTGCACGGTAACAATGACCCTTTTCAGAACCAGATAGCTGATTGGGACATAGTAGAGCTAAAAAATAACATCATCCCTAAGAGATTAGTTCCGTTGGAAAAGTTGTTTGATGAAAACAATGTAGCTAGAAATCCCAAGATCATTGCGAATGATGAGGATGTCGAGGATTGCAACATCGAGACCCAGGATAATCTAAGGATAATCAAATTGTCAAAGATGCTCAGTCTAGAGATCAAGTAGAACTACATCAAACTCATGAAATACTTTCCTGACGTTTTCGCCTGGAGTTATGAGGAATTGAAAGTATACAACACTAGAGTGATTCATCACGTCATTCCTCTCAAAGAATATCAAAAAACTTTTAAGAAAAATCTAAAATGGATCAATCCCCTGTTGTTGTCGCTAATTGAAAAAGAGGTAAAGAAAATTTTTGAAGCCAAAATTATTGTTTCTTTAAGATTTTCGAAATGGGTTGCCAACATGGTGCCTGTAAGGAAAAAGAGTGGCGAAATAAGGTTGTGCGTGGATTTTTGGAACTTGAATAGAGTATCCCTCAAGGACAACTACCCGCTCCCAAAGATGGACTACATCCTGCAAAAGGTAGTTGGATCACAAAAGATGTCTATGCTGGGTGGTTTTTCATGCTATAGTCATATCATGGTACACCCGGATGACCAGGAAAAGACAACTTTCATGACACCATGGGGTACGTTAATGTATGCTAATATTCCTTTCGGTCTTATGAACACTGGAGCTACCTTCCAGAGGGCTATGGATATAGAATTTGCTGAGGAAAAGGAAAAATTTATCGTGATCTACCTAGATGACATCACAGTGTATTCTGACTCTGACGAACAACATCTTGAGCATCTGAAGAAGGTCTTCTAGAAATGACAAAAGTTCAACATATCTTTGAATCTAAAAAAGTCACATTTCAGAATGCAAGAAGGAAAACTGTTGGGCCACATCATATCAAAGGAAGGTATAAAGATATATCCTAGTAAGGTAGAAGGAATTATGAGGATCAACAATCCTCAGAGCAAGGAGGTACAATCCTTCTTGGGAAAGGTGAATTTCTTGAGGAGATTCATCCTGAATTTGGCTGAAATTATAAATCATATCACAAGTATGCTCAGGAAAGGTAATGAGATCAAATGGAACCCCAAAGTCAGGAGATCATTTGAAGACATCAAAGTAGCACTGACCAAAGCTCCCATATTGGCCAACCCGGATTTCATAAAGGATTTCATTTTGTTCTCATTCACCTCGGAGCATACCATCGCTAGTGTACTATTACATAAGAACGACCCAAATTTTGAAAATCCCATAGCCTACTTCAGCAGAACACTGAGATATTCCCCACAGAGGTATGATATTATGGAAAAACAAACATATGCCTTGGTGAAAGCCCTCAATGAATTCAAGACTTATATACTGCATTCTTGTGTTATTGCTTATGTGCCCAACAATTCAATCAAAGACATTTTGACTCAGCTTAACCTTGAGGGGAGAAGAGGTAAGTGGATCACAGTCATGCTGGAATACAACCTCAAAATCAATCCCAAAAATATGATTAAGGGTTAGTGGCTCGCAAAATTGATGGCGTATTCAAACTATGGAGTTTTGGGAATAAACTTCATTGTTGATCTGTCAGAGAACCCTCAAGAAGGAGCAGCCCCGTGGGTGGCTCATAAATTCATCAATTCACCTCGGTATACAGACATCATTTATATGTTGAAGAATCTGCAAGCTCCTCCAGGGTTAAGTAAGACCAAGGCTAGGTTTTTAAAGTTGAAGGTTGTTGATTTCTGCATCTTAGATAACTCTCTGTATTGGAAAGATCCGAGAGGGATATTTTTGAGTTTCTTACTAGAAGATGACGTAGAACGAGCTATCAGGGAATTCTACAAAGGCGACTGCGGAGGGAATCACTACTGGAAAACTACCGCGCATAAAATTTTGAGGGCAGTTTATTATTGGCCCAACATTTTCGCAGATGTATAAAAAGAAGTTTCTAGTTGCCATGAGTGCCAGATACTCGATGGAAGGAGAAATTTGCAACCCCTGCCGTTAAAACCAATCTATGTTGAAGCACCATTCATGCAATGGGGTCTAGATTTTATTGGAGAGATTCATTCACCATTCTTGATGCAACACAGATGGATACTTACGACTATAGATTACTTCACCAAATGGATCGAAGAAATCCCAACGAGGCAGGCTACTGACATGGCCATCATTCATTTTCTGGAGACCAACATTTTTTCTAGATTCGGGTTCCCTATCAAGATCATCACGAATAATGCAGCGAAATTTAAGTCCAATAAAATGGAGAAGTTTTGTAACAATTACAATATAACATTGGGACATTCTACAATGTATTACCCACAGGGTAACGGGTTAGCAGAATCATCAAATAAAATATTAAACATGATTATTAAGAGGTTCCTGCAGGAAAACAAGAAGGCCTGGCACACGAATCTTATCTACGTGTTGTGGGCTGACATGATCACTACCAAAAATTCCATCTCTACATCACCATTCCAAATTGTATATGGCGCAGATGTTGTTTTCCCTACCTCATTGGGATTTCCCTTTAGGAATTTGTTGCAAGAGAAAAAGGTCGAGTTGGACGACGTTAAGAGGAGAATAAATAAGTTAATTCATGCACAGCAGATGAGGGAGCATGTTTTCAACCGATCATAGCTTCACCAAGATTGGATGAAGAAAATTTTCGACAAACATTCTAAGAAGGAGGATTTCAAGGTGGATGATCTGGTGCTAAAGTGGGACGCAAGGAATGAAGACAAGGGAAATCATGGAAAATTTGATCATCTTTGGATGGGACCTTTTAAAATCATCGTATACCACGAAAGCAATGCATATCTGCTACAAGAGCTTAATGAAGATCTCACTGGTGGGGGGCGTGTAAATGGAAGGTTCCTCAAACACTATCTGGTCTAGTAAGGTTTGTTTAGTTTTTTCATGTCATTGTAAATAACTGTTTCAAATTGTTTTTTTCAAAGAAGGCATTTCGAGTCAGTATGTCAGCAGAAAATTGAAGCCTAGAGTGAAGGTCCTAATTTTATGCTAAGACTGGTCGTAACTATGTCAAGAAGGTTTAGGGTGTGTTTTTTTTTTCGTTATTTCAGAGTCTGAAATTCAATAAGGCCCAATGGTCAGACACCTGGTCTGTTGTTCTTTGCCACCTCACTGGGAGGATAGAATCCTCGTTTGAGTCAGTTGTTAGCGCCGTCATCTTTTCAGTTTGAGTTAGTCTTATTCGATTCATGGTCTGTGTGTCAAATCATGTGAGGTCAGGTGCTGAAAAACGAATGGATTGAAGTCAGCAAGTGGTCGGTTTGGCCCTTGGAGTCAAGAAGGGACGTCATAACCAAACGTGTGTAAATGATAAAGGTATTTTCCCAAAAGGTCGAGTCCTGTCAGAAGAGGGGGTTTTACATGCCAAAGGTCGAAGCAATTTGTTAAATAAGGGTCACATCAATAGATATACCAACCATCATCAACTCATTATGAAGTCAGAAAGGATAATAAATCACGATGCTCATATCACGTATACTCTGCAACTCTTATCATTTGTACTTTGCACACTCCGAAGCGTACCCATCGCACGAATGTGTTGTGCAAATATTTTTCTCACTTCAAAACTTCTCATCACCATGGATTTGGTGTCCCCTATCATGATTCCATCCCTCACTTGTCTAGTTATAAATGTCATTTGCTCTACATGTATTTTTCCAGCCGAGTTTTTGCGTTGTCTCTAACTTTTTCCACAAGCCTTGAGTTTCTCGCCGCGAGAAAGTCGATTTCCATCAGCTGCATCAAAAATCGGGTCGGGCAAGACGACCGCGTTTGGTCTGTCTTAAATCTACCATGCACGCAGAAAAAACACACATTGCACCATGGCGACATCCCAAAACATAAAGAAAGGGGCGCAAAATGGTAGAATTGTGGGATCCGAGCCTCAAAACTTGGCAATGGTAAATGCAGGCCTGCATGTCAGAGCATCTTTCGAACAAGTCGGGTGCATGCTCTATTGCAAGAAAATCCAAGGATACAATGTGAAACTGGCAGAACAGTTTGCACTCAGATTCGATGAGTTCCGTGCAGTGATTGCATGAATCACATTCAAGGTGATGGAGGAAACTTTGTCAGCCATGATAGAGATCCCTCCACATGGTGAAAGGTGGTCTAAAGGCATGCCTCTGGATGTGTTATGTTATGAGGAATTCATCAAGACAAATTTTTTAAACAGGAAATTTGAAACGGGTGTTCCAAGTCGATATCTATAGGAGCCTTTTCAAAAACTCCTCATGGTAATTAGAAAGTATTTCACCTATGAAATAAGGTCTGACAGAATACACCCACATCACATCAGGTTGTTTATGCATTTCATAGGAAGCAGACCGTTGAACCTGACTTTCTTCTTGCACTTGAGCCTCCGAGAAATGGTAGACAACGTCCAAGCTCAAGCAATCCAGCTAGAGAATAACTTATCTCATATCTCACTAATCAAATTATTGATAGTTGAGAAATTGAGGTGTTTGGGAACGAACTGGGATTCATTTATACTTGCAGCCAACATCCCCAGGGACCCCAAAGGAGATCCCCCTCTACCCATGGGAAAAGAAGCATCTCACAGCGCGGAGGTGAAAATAGGAAGGGATGCAAAGAAAGGAAAGACATTGGAATCCTTACCCCCACTATAGTCGATACCTCGAAAAAGTGGCAGGCCAAGGAATAACAGAGAGACCGAGGAGACCCAAGCCCTGAGCGAATCGCACGCAAAATCGGTCGATGAGGAGTTACTCATATGCGTTATTCAACTGGAACCTGTCGAAGGTCCAAGACGAAAGGCGAGAAACCTGTTCCAGGTGGAGAAGGTCGGATGTCAAAGACATGGATATCCATGAGTCATCACATCAACTAAAGCAAGTGTAGATCACTATTGTTGAAATTTACCAGGAACACATTTTTAGCTTCCTTTGACCTTTAGCCAGTGCTCAAAGGAAGATAAAAGGGAACGTGGTTTTGTGAAGATAAGTAAATAATATGAAAAGGCGAAACTGGTCTCTGAGGAAAATGATTCGGACATCAAGATTGGAGACGAGGCCAGAAGCATAATTGACCGACCCCATTTTATTTTTTCCGAATGCGGTGCGGGTTTTTCTCCCTGCATCATGTTTCCTACCAGGAAGTAGGGAATATGACATGTACTTGCATAGCAGAAATACATCGTGCAAATGTTGGAAACCCACCTATCACAAAGGACAAGTGTTGGTTGAGTACATGACAATTTTGAAGAAAGGCATTGCCCCCTGATTGGCGTTGTCATCTTGGAAACACTGGCGACAGTCTGCGGTTACTTGCCACATGAACACCTCAACAAATGATCGTGCGGGAACAAGCAAAAATATTACACTGGGTGGTAGGAGTCTGACAAAGCGCTTGATCATCCAGATGACCTATCAAAGGAGAAGCATCGACACATCGCTCCTTAATGATGACACCTTGTCGATGAACAGACTGTCATAGAAAAGACACAAGTTATTGTATGATTGGGTGCAGTCCAGTTTCTATTCTTAGTAAAGTGCCATATGAAGGATCATCTGGTAGAGAATAATCAGAGCCTAATTTCTAGGGATAGTAGTTGGGGGATAGGGCATCCCAAGAGACACATCCTTTTCTATATATTGCATCTTTTCAATGTAAGTTGGGTTGGTTGGCAAAGTAATGTAGACAGTGAATGTTGAATTTAATTTTTCGAATCTGAATGAAGTTTAATGCAAAGGTCTCGAGATTTTGATGAAAATATTCTATTGTGTCCTCTCTTATGTATGTGCTTCCTATGTTCTTAATATTCATGTATGTATATTGTCTAAATCAGAACATTTTTACAAGTCTATAATTCATCACACGGTGCTCTAGATTTCGCCATTTAGACGATTGTGTTTTCTTCTAAGTGAATTCAGAATTCATCTCTAGTGGTTCTTTGAGTTTATTTATGTGTTCTTATCTCACCACACACAATGACTTTCAACTAAAATACCATTTCCTACTTAGCCTTTATCCTCTCGAGTTTTAGTTATTGAGTCATTTGCTTCTCTCGTTTTTTGGAATTTGACTCCATGGCCTAAGGTCTTGCATCCTCTTGCCAATAGAACCATAAATATTGTATGAACGTGTTAAATCTAGCTGACATTTCAAAGCCATAACCTGTATAGAGGAGAAGTCTTCGAGAGAGCCCTCTCTAGGTCTGAAAGGCTAGGTTTCAACCTTAAAGTTGGTTTGTAGGTTACCTCTGTCATTCATTTTATCATCTGAACAAGTTCACAAATTTCTTATAGTACTATCACCCTTCGTCCATATATGATAAAAATCAAAATGAAAAAAGAAAAGTTGAAAAGAAAAATTGCAATATCTCTATTCTAACATGTAATCATGGTCATACAATATATACAATGTGATAAAGAAAAATGAAAAATGCAACTACACTAGAATGATATGCATGGTATATAATGAAATGCAAATGCCTACCCTAACTATACTTACCTCTTTATTGAATGGTAGGTATAATCATATAACTAGTGAAACCATCCTAGAAATATGTCATAACACTTGCCTATCTGCTTCATCATAAACCAAAACAATGACAAGTCAAGCACAAAAATAACATGAGTTATAACATGCATCATATCATATGAAATCATAAAATCGAACCCATGGAGGCGGGAGAGAGGGACAAAATCATGCCAAGTCACATTTCCATAGAAGCGCTCAATCCATATATGAAAAGGACCGTGAAAGGTCAAAGAATCGAGAGGTTGTCTCAAAGAGTCTGAAGGTTGACTACCCTGGATTTCATCACTCCCTAAGGTTTGAGAAGGGATGAACAAAAATATGGAGGATGAATGAAAACTTCTCATGGAAAGGTTGAAGGTTCGAGGTATAAGACTTCTTCATAAAGCATTCAAAATACCCTTCAATTCTAAGAAGAGGCCTTTCCCTAGAGAAAACTTTAGACAAGGAACATGTTAACCAGCTGCATCCTTAGTGGCATGGTGAGATAAAGGAAAAGGAGGAGGTTGTAAAACCTCATCACACATGTCATTCTTCAGGAAAACCATGTCCTCACCCTTATAAAAAACCAAGAACAATTGTGGTTGAAACTCTTCTTCATAGAATATATCCAAGTGCTCAAGAGAATATTCATCAAAATCCTCAAGGTATGACTGAAAATCATTATGAGAACACTGTATTAAGTCATCCTTGGGTGTTTGGAATTTATCTGTAATCAGGTCATTTCTTTGTTGCCAAATGTTTGAATTAATAGCAATCTCATATGATAGTTGCGAAGGAAACAATAAAAAATGATCATAAATAACATAAATGAGGTCCACATCATAAAACATCACGTCCCATTTACGTCCCCCAACATGTATAAAATCATCAATATTTTCAATTACGTCATTATCTTTGTTATATCATGGAGGGACTATTTCATCCAAGGGTCCCTTCAGCACTTCCTCACAGTCTGAGTCATAGAATAGAGCATCATAAAATTCCTAGAAAGGAAAATGACTTACCTCGTTCTCTTCTTCTGGTGCAAGAGGAATTGAAGCTTGGATGAATTCATCGGGTGGAGGAGTAGGCACTAGTTCTTCATCCTCATGGCTTACCTTTTCAGGCTCTTGTTCCTCAATCAATTCTTTGTTGTCTTCAGTAGGGTCATGAATGAATTCTTTCTCCTCCTTGTAGGATTGGTAATCTTCTGCACGAATCTTCCCTTCAACTTCTTGTTTTTCCATGGACTATTTTTCTTCTTTATCAGGACTAGAGCATAATCCTTTTCTTTGGAGGGACAAGGTGTTATACAGTCATATTGTTGGGTCCCACCTTTCAAGGAATTTTTTAATGAATATCTTAAGGGAAGTTATACTCTTTATACTAAGAATATGATTAACCCAATCCCTTTGTTCTGTTCACATAGACAACAAAAACAATCTTATTAGCACATCCTAAAGTCTTACTTTTGTCTCCAAAACATGTTCCACAAATTTCTTGACATGAGAACTAGCTAGGGATGCATTTCCATCAAAATTTGGACAATGTTTTACCAAACCAAGATGAAAGGGGTTTGGGTATCCTAGAATATCCTGAATATCCAGGGTGGGAAACATTTTGTGAAGTGACAGTTTGTTCAAGAAGGTTTCCTCAAATTGATCCATGGTCTTAATGCTTTTATTAGGGAGTCCCTCATACCATATTCTAGAATTGTCATGAAGAGTGGCTGAAAAGAGTCTCATAACTAAGCCAAAAATTTATCCATATGTTCCTCTGTTGTGGTTACATCATTACCAGTAAATCTCGATAGCCATTTCCCATACCTTGTAGGCGTCCATCGAGGGTAACCTGAGATTTTAATCATATCCAACGGTTTAAAAATATCACCCGGGTCCCATGGAAAGGCCATGATTGAGTATTATGAGGTTGTTCACCAATGGAGTCACCAGATAACCCTTTTATTATTATCAAAGGAAGTGAGGGAATCACCCTCAGTGGAGTTGCTAGGTAAACTTGTAAAGTAAAACACTTTGGGAAAGCTTACCAAAGGATGTGTCGTTGAGGAAAATTGACTCGATTCTCGGCAACAATGGTGCCAAAAATGTTATCGTGCAATATGTACTTGTCCAAATCCGAAGACAATTAAAGGATATTGGTGTAACAAACATGATATCTTATGATTGTCACCTCAAAAGGAAATCCCCACTTTTAAGGATGGATGAAAGTCGAACTAAAGGGAGGCATTGCTAGTGACCTAAATGGATGGGTAAGCTAAGGATAAGGATAATAAGTACCCCCCTCTCATTGGTCACTCAAGTCAAATATGTCACAAGGTTTATGTCCAATAAGGATGAAGCAAATGAAAGTGATGAAGAGTGGCTGCCTGAAACAAGACAACATAGCATATATATGGTAGTTTCAAGTAAAAATATGATAGTAAAGCTTCAAGAGATAGTAAACCAAGTGAAAATATGCTAGTTGATATAAAAATGCAGCAATGGACACATTAACAACATCATTTAATAAATTGTAACAACTGCAATAAAAACTCTTCATAATTTCTTAAAAAGACAATGAAAATATAACATTTACTAAGTAGAATGATAATCAAATGTCATAACCAATTTCTGAAGTGTTTAGCTAGCATTAAATTCAATTATGCAGAAAAGTTGCTACAATTAGATGGTTGTAGAAAACGTTTATAACAATAGCAAGAAAGTTATATATCAAGGCTAATTTAGTGTTATAGTTAGTTAGTGTAAGCTTAAGAGAATAGAGTTTAAGTGTTTGATTAGCCTTCCAACAGGAGAGAAGCAAGAAATAGTGCCTTTTAGGGCTTATGGAGTCAATTATATCAGCATAATAACTTGGAGAAATAATAATTATTATACTTGTCTAAGAGATAACAAGGTGGAAGCTTGAGAAGTAGCACCTTAAGTTATCAAGAACCAAGCTTTTGAGAGAATATTCAACTAGGGTGTATGCACTTCTAGGCCCTATTGATTTCTCCTATCCTTAGACTATTGAAATATATTTAATGCAATAAGAACTAGACAAAGATTTTAAAGTGCTAGCACTTTAGGGCTCTAGAAGTTTGTCTAGACAATATCCTCTTAGGGAAAATTAGAAAAACAAAGAGAAAGAAAGAAGCACCTTATGTTTCTTACTCCTAGGGTTTCAAGTAAGAAATTTCATAATCTTCAACATGAATAAGTAAACATACCATAAACATTTAGCATTAAATGAAAATTGCAGATTTACTTACTTCACCAAGAACAATAAAGCACAAAAACCCTATATTTGTCAAAATTCCACCAAGAAATGATCCAAAATGCATTCAAACAAGTCTCCAAGAAAGTGCGCCTTAGTAATTTCATCCAACAAAACCCTTAGAGGGTGAAAATTTTAGTCCTCTCTCCAAGTGAGGAAAGTTATGTGAAAATGAAATAAATCCAGCCATATTTATATGGAAAATCCTCGCTTATTTTACCCAACAATTGTGTCTTTTCACAAAATTGAGTCTACATGTCAATTTGCTCATTAGAATTAAAAATAAAATAAATTATTTACAAAATAACCTTGACAAGGGTGACACCATCCCTCTTAGGGTAACGTTAGCCTCCACAAAGGTGACGTTAGGCTGGAGAAACATGGTACTATGCCTCTAGAGGGCTTGATCCTCATTCACACATGCCAACATCATCGTCAAGACCTCCTCCATCAAAACCAACCCTAGGTGACTTCATGGGATAGGAAGGTTTCCTATGGGCCTCCAAGGGCCAACATCCAAGTGGGAGGAGGTGGAAAGCCATCCTAAAGTCATGTCAGAGTGCCTCCAAAGGCAACGTCCTCTTCCTACATTGTGCAACTACTCATCATGATCTTTCCCCAGGCATGGGGTCTCTACATCCATCCTTGGGATTCAATCCCTCATGAAGGTACGAACTAATCATCTCCTCATGTATACCTTTCCATCGGGAAAGGTACTGCAAATACAAACAGGTATTCCCTTTAAGGGTCCATTAGTCACAAGTATCATAACAAGTAAGGCACATATAATAATCAAATGACCCAAACATGTGCATCAAACCCCCATCTTAAAACTAAAATAATGCTCAAATGCATTATACAATTCGTCAAATTTAGGTGTGGGAGGGGTGTCACAACATCCTATTGGGCTAGTCAATCCCCAAGTCCAAGATGTTTTCTAAGGAAAACCTATCTAAGTCATGCAAATAAGATGAAGTGGATGGGGGTAATACTTTTGAGCATGGGGTTCATGACATACAAGGGATCGTAGTATCTCATTTATGGGTGCCTTTGTATAGGGTGTGCTTCCCTTCATTTGTGATGAAATATTTTTTCCAATCCCCTTTTATTTCCATTAATGAATTAAATTCCAGAACAATTGGGTACTCCAAATGGGTAACATAGAACTTGGGAGGTATTACCCAATGTCACTTGAAGGGATAAGTACACAAAGTGTCATAGGGGTAAATTATAGCTTGTAACACACTTGTGTATATCCCTCAACAAGTGAGACATCTATATAATGTGAATTTGTCTTTTGCATGTCTCATTCTTTTGAGAGATAATGGTTCATTGTTTCTGAAGACCTCTTGGGAGAGCATTTGGAAGGTTCATGAATTGGATTTTATATTTTGTCAGCTACTTCTCCCTCTGGGACTTTCACCCCTTCTTCCCATGAAATGAGGTACAATGCCTTCTTGGGTCTGTACACCCAAAAATCCCAAAGGATAAGGAGACAGAGGGAAAGAAGTATGGAAGGTGATAAGTATGATCGATAATTGATGATGACTCTTCAAGGAACCCCCTAGTAGCATCCTATTCCCAAGGGTGACAAACTTGCTAAGACAAAATGTCACCCAACAAGGTTAAATAAGACAAATAGTATAAATTCCAAGCAACATTCTGAAATCAAGAAAGATTTTTCCCAACATGTTCAAATGCTTCAAATATTAAATTGACACTTACCATGATACTCAGACTCATTACATCATGGAGAAAGACACGTTTCCCTCTTAGACCAGGCCAGTGTGGTGGATGTCGTTGGTGATGTGTAGAATGCATAAGTGAAAAGAAATTCCCTCTGGGGCTATGCTTTGTCCATCTAGCTCTCGGCACTCAATGTCTGCAACATGTGGGCCTCGAGACATAATATCCTTAGTTACCCCTAGGTTGGGGGTAATGGGTCTAGCAGGACACTCTTCAACAGAAAAAAGTTGGGGAGGAAGCTAAGATATTGACAGATGAAGCAAAGGCTTAGAGAAGGTAAAAGGAAAGATTGACAGTTGAGGGAGAAGCAAAAAAGAAAGCGAATGAAAAATCATAATGGATAAGACATAGAAAATTAAATGAGACTTGGAGAAACTCATCAACTCCAAATATGGGCATAATGGACATTTTACCACAACAATATACCCCTATTATGGCCATCTCAGGTAATTCAACATTTTCTACATAAGTATTAAATTTTGATTATGCTTTTGTAGTTGTAGGGGATTATTACTACAAAAGAAAAACTAGAAGCATTGAGAAAAGGTCAAGTAAAAGGAAGAGAGGAGAATCAACCAACACCCTGTCATCCACAGGGAGGGTTATTGATTAAAATACATGACCTAATACAGAATACAATGCTATAGAGGAAGCCTTTGATCTTCATGCATTCACATGAGAAAATGCATCGTCTATTTTTGAAGTTACCTTAGCATTATGCAATGAAAAAAATAAAATTGTTGAGCTGTAAAGGGAGTTGAACATACACAAGGCCAATGTATCCATAGACATCCTCAAATAAATTAGGGGGAAAGATGAACTTCATAAGGAAGAGATCGAAAGGGTAGTGCAAGATACAAGAGATGAACTGACATCAAAGTTTGAAGGGGCAACTAGGACCGTTGAAACTCTTCACATAAAAGAACTAAATAGGGATCTGCAAACCAAGAGAATTGAGTTAAATGCATAATTTGAGAAGCAAGTACAGTTATAACATGATCTGCACAATAAAGATCCAAAGTCTATCAAACAAAAGTTGTTTGAATAAATGGAACAAATCAAAACTAAACATGCTCAACAGGTATCCAATATACAAATAGAACAAGTTGAATCCCAAAAGTTCATTGAGAAACTAGGCCACTAGATCCTAGGATTGGAATAGGAAAAGGAGAAGCTCCAAAAAGATTTAGAAGAAAAGAAAGCAACAACTCTTACTTTGGAAGTTGTAAAAGTAGAAGCAATGGAGCTGAATGAAATACTAAAATTTGAGCAAAAGGAGTGTCTATGCCTCCTTAACGAAATGAAGATAGACAAGTATGATCAATTAAGGTTTATGGACCAAATAGACGAGATAAGAGATGAATATAAAAAGGAAATATATTCCTTTGATAAATGCATCGATTGGCAATAATTGTACAAGAATCCCCCGAACACATTTCTATTATATTTCAGGAAAGAAAAACTAAAGGACCAAGTTTTCTTTGATACATGGAAACCTTTGTTGAAGGATATTTAGGATATTCAAGAGACAACAAAAAAAACATGCAAAAGGTTATGGGATCGTTCAGATGATCTTATTGAAGAATTTGGAATACAAGTAATTCCCCCTATTGATGAAGTAACACTAGCCAAGTTGAAAATATCTAAGATTGAGGAACACATGTAGATCAACCAGGTAAATATAGAACAACTGACTGAGGTGAATAAGGAAGTTCTAGAAGAATATTTTCTAAGGCCTTCCAGGCTAATCATAATGACCCAAAACTTTATTAAACATACAACACATGAGTTAAAATAAGAAGTTTCTACCAAGATTTTTGATGGAGAGATGGACTTGGAGAAAATGCAGTCAGATAAACTAAATAAATTAATGGAAGACTATTCTCTCTGGAAGGAATATCGGGATCAGGGGCAAATGCATAAGACCTTATAATTACTTCAGTGTGATAATTGATATGTTTTCCTTATTTCCCTGCTTCTCAATCATATATTGCAATGGAATGTGAAGAGCCATGTCCTGGACACATTTTTTTTATGTTACATTTTTTGGAATGTAAACAGTCTCCCGAATATTATAAAAGGGAGAACTATAAATGAAAAAGGGATTTTGATTTTGATTGACCTGGACAATACTTTTACTATATGGTGACTTGAACAAGAGAATTCTTTGGTATTTTGGTAATGATCCAAGAGGATCTAAGGAATGCTCACAGAGGTCTTGGAGGAACCATAACAATCAGAGAGGTCCCATGGGATCCATAAAATCTCATAATTCAAATATCCCAAATTCTCTCGGAAATTCCATTAATGCATAGAGCTTGGAAATATCTTTCCAACAATGAAAAAATTGCCTCAAATAGAGTTCATATGCAAAGGTTATGGATGGTCAAAGTTTGGTCAACTTGGAAAACGTCAAAGGGAAAAGTCAACAAGTATATGGAAATACTCGGGAAATGTGGCACAACAAGATACGTATCATTACATAGCAACGCAGACCCCAAGAGAAAGAAAATGAACATAGACATCTTTGTGAAGTACTTTGCAGAGATGCAAAACCTTATTGCGGACACATGGAACATTACACCAGAGATTGTCAAGGAGTTTGGACAGGTTGCCAACTTCAGGGCAACGAGCCATAGTTTGTGGATGCAAGCAAAGGGAGATAAAGCCAAGGAATGAATACAACTCAACTATTGCGTCACGCATGAGGAAATACAAAGAGAGGTCCGGTAGTGGCCCGAGGAATGTGTTATCTCCTAAAATAGCACCGTTAGTTTTGTCAATTTTAGGTGATAGAGAGTACTTCAAAAATTTATTTATAAATTTTTATAGGCTTGTTAGGGAGCCTATTGTTTGTAAATAAACTTGAAATAAACATCGGAATTGATTCTCTTAAGAATAAGGGAGAGTTACAGGTTTCGATGGTTTAGGCGAACCTGTGAAGAGTTCATTAACCACCGAGGGCCTTGGCTTTCGGTGGTTAAAAGGGAAAAATAAAGCCCGATTAACCACCGAAAATGTGTCAACGTGGAAAGATAAGAGCCCATGTTTTCGCACGATCCAGATGTCAATTGGTGCAATAATGAAATGATAACCGCCGAAAATCAAGTGAATCAGTGATGTAAGGTGGTATAATTACTTATGATCAAGGTTTGATGCCCTGTAGTACTTGTAAACCTCCACTTATCATTTCGAAGTTATATTCTTGCATACACAGAAATCTATGATTGATTAGTTCGCTTAACTGTTTGATGTTTACGTGGCTCTCATAAATTCAAGTTCCAAGACTATCACCGTAATCATTTCCCATTTAAGTCATTATTCAAAATCCCTTTGATTGATCTATCAAGCCTGAGTCTTCTGTGATCCTCATTTATATCGTATATAGAATTGATTTTTGGGTTATGCTATGTTAAGATTTTGTCTATCTCACAGAGGTCGAATCATCCCTATTCCCATGCCCATTAATTTTCCATAGATATGAGTTCCCTCTTGAAATTGTTCTTATTGTCTCCCCTAGCCCACAGGTGTGTTAATTTGCAAGACATGTGCAGTCAAACTCGAGCAAATGCAGAAGGCAGGACCAGTCCTGAGGACCGAATTGGATGGAACCTGGTATTTGGAGGCACATCCTGAAGTGGATGACTTTTTCAAGCAGGTTGGATGTTTCTCTTACTGTGAGAAATTGGAGAACTTCCATCAACAACTATTAGAGGCCTTTGATCTGTTATACGATGGAAGGAGAGCCACCATTGGCAAGGAAGAGTTTATAGTGGATGAGGCATCTATTGCAGAGATCATTGGTCTACCTAGGACAGGTGAGTGCTGGTTCAAGACTACTATACTAGTAGACATTGAATTCAGATCCTATCTGCAACCTCAACATAAAACTCTCATCTAGAAGAAGGATATCCCAATGTCATTTCTGGAGACAAAATGGTAGGCTCTGCTAAAGGCCATATTTGCCTATATTACCTGTGAAGGAAGGTATAACGGGGTAATGTTCTATCATTTCAAGATTTTAAACCACTTCACTGGAAGGTCACCTATCAACCTCCCTTACTACCTTCATAAGGCACTCACCAAGATTGCTCGACAGGTTAAAGTTAAACCTAGCAAGGAAGCTAGTAGGTTATCACATCAAGGTTTAATCACTTTGATAGTTAAAGAATCTTTGAAGAAAAAAGAGGTTGATTGGAACTATTTCTTGTTTTGGAATGAGTTTCCCACTAATCTACAGTAAGATAATAAAGGAAAGAAGCCTGTAGCAAAGAAATATCTTACTCCTAAGAGAAGTAGGAGGAAGAGAAGAGCCATCTCACCTCCAAAGGAGAAAACAAAGTCCTCTTCTGTCAAGCATAAGAGGGCCAAAAGGAAATTGAATTTCGGAAAAGAGGGTGAACAGACCAAGGGTCTTGCTGAGGGAGATAATCCTCTAAACCTACCATACAGTGACTCAGAGCCAGAGCAGGATCCAATAGAGAAATAAGCTGATGTACAGACTGAGAAATTGGCTGAAGCATACCCTAATCTACCATCCCCAACTCCGCTTGAGGAACATAACAGACCCTTGGAAGAAGCATTTTCTAGTAGACCAAGACTAGCCAGGTCACAGAAGATAAACCAACTCCTTAAGAAGGTTTATGAGTTAGAACTCTCTGAGAAACAAATCAAGAAGAAAAATGCAGATTTAGTTGATAAGAATGTGGAATTGTATGATATCAGTCAGGATATCATGGATAAATATGATAAGACTCTTGACAAAAATAAATTGTTAATGAATGATAACACTAAGTTGAACAGACAGCTCAGACTCCTAAGACTTAAGATGAAAGAGACTCAGACTCCAACTCCCAAGCACTCAGGGTTAGAAACCCTAACAGAATTGGCTACTTCCTTAGAGAAGGAAACATAGCCTCCTACATAGTAGATTGAGGTTTCTAGCCCTATACAAGGAGGAGGAGCATCACCAAAGAGACCTTGAACACTCATCGAAGCAACAAGGTATTTCAATTTTGCAATTTTGAAATTTTGGTGAAAGCTAAGCTTTCAGTGGTTTAGGCAAATAGGACAACTGTTCATTAACCACCGAAAGCAGAGCTTTCGGTGGTTAATACACCCATAATTCCTCTGTGTTAACCACTGAAACCTGTCATTGGCCAGAGAAAGAGTATTTTTGCCCAGATCGAAGTTTTACTTGGCCAAATCTCCTGAAAACTCTTTCTAAAGATAGATATTGAATTATAATGTCCAATCTAAGATCCACTTTTGATGCAAAGGAGTTAGAGGAGGTGTTCAAGTTGATTTGGCACCTATTTTGGGGACAATGAATTAGGGTTTATTTCCAAACTTGGAAAATTTGAATTTCATCTTCCTCAAGAGATATCAAATAGCCTTGGAAAGCTAATCTGCACAGCACAAAGGTTTTACATGATCTGAAGACCATAGAATGAGGAATTGACCTCATTTTGAGGATCTCTTCCTCTCTTTTTGTAAAATTGTTTTGACTTTCTAGCTTTAGCATATCTGATCCATTCTTCTAGGATCTGAACTTTTATTGTAAAGCTATAAAGTTGAAGATATGAGATGAACTAGGGGGGTCAATCTTGGATACATTTGGCTACTGTACTAGACTCTTATCTTGATAATATAATCACAATCTTCTTTTGCTTTCAATGTCATATTTGTTCATGTACTTCATTATTATATACTTTACTTCAGTTTAGTTCAACTTCTAAGAACTGTTATCTTCTTATTAAGCTCATGAACTTGAATTAAAGGACTTCTTGCTATCTTGTATGACCCTACACATTGTTGTATTTGGTTATCTAGACTAGTTTTCTTCATACCCTGTACCAATTACTTTGTCTGATTATTGATTTCTAAAAGCATTGTCTTATTTGAATGCATGATAAGATCTCCTTTTCATTAGCCATTAAGTTATCCCATTGATCCAAGCATACCTAATTATCATATTATTAAGTTACCAAGCATATTTAGCCTACAACCCTAAAGAGTTTCTTGAAGAGCTAACAGAATGGAAGGTATTGAAGATTCCAACTGCAGTACCTAGATCACAAACTCAGACGTAGGGAAGACCAGCTCTAGTGCACCAAACGGGCACCAACGGGGAAGGAATCAAAAATAGGAGTGCCCAAGAATAAGGGGGGGGAAGCACCCCTGCCAAGAAGAAATCACACACACAGAATAAATGACCAAGGGGCTCTACACAGGTCCCACAACACATAGAACAACCACCAATACACTCAACAAAAGAAGTGCGCATGAACGAAATAGAGGCAGGGACAGAGGAAATACCTGAGGTAGAAGAAACAGGCACAGGGACACAGGAAATCCTTGAGGAGGAAGAAAAAGGGATAGGAACCCAGGATATTCCTAAGGCTGGAGAAATAGGGACAACCACTATAGGGGATACCCGGTGACCCATTAGTCCCGAGCCATCAGCCACCCAGGAGAAGTGGCTAGGGGAGCACACCAGTGGTGGTCGAAAGAAGGCAAAGGAGAACAAGGCACAGATCCATATCTCACTAACCCCAGACGATGTGCAATTAGTGGCAACAACAGTCAAAGAGAGACTGTCTGAAGTATGGGAGAATGCGGAGAAGCACAGGGCTTCAATCACAGATCAAGTGTAAGAGGTAAAAACTGCACTGGAGCAGTCAAGAATCGGGGCAGCATAGGCACCAAAAGAAACACCCACATAGGCTAAGGAAGGAGTGTCAGTGTCTGAGATAGTGTCATTTGTAGCACAATTGAGCACCAATTTCATCATCACATTGGAGATGATGTTCATTGATGAAGAAACAATGCAGAAACCCCTCAAAGACATCGAGATGTTGGATGTGGCATTGGGAAAGATTCCAACAAAATTGTTGTACAAAATTCAAGTGAGCATCGCGCAAGAGATTCATTCTAGAGAAAGAGTGGATGCCACAAACCTACAAGTAGCCCAGATAGAGAATGATTCGATGAAGGAAGCCCTCAACCTGGAAGCGCAGCAAAAAGAGAAAGCAAAATAAAAAGTGGAAGAGATGGAGCATCAAATCCAGATGTTGTTTCAATAAATTCCCGAAAACACAAACGAGGAGGGAGGGTCATCGAAAGAGAAGTTGTGCAGGATAGAGCAGACTATCCAGGAATACAAGGAAAAGATAAAAGAGTTGGAGGAGTGTGTCACACCAACTACTCCTTCAAAAGTCAGAGCGCAGCGAGAATAGGAGGCAACAACAGCTGCGAAGGGCATTGACCAAAGAATACAGACAGTCATTGATATTTTAGAGAAGAGCACACAGTTATGGACTCACCTCATAGTGGATGGGAGCCTCCAGGAACTCCAAGAGAAGGAAAATCAACTCCACGCAGCAATGGCAGAGGTGAAGCATCGACAAAAGAATGTGTCACTACCGAAAAATATCAAAATGACCACCGAGCTAAAGGCCCTGCAATTGGAAGAGAAAGCACTGCAAGCATAGAAGACAACAAGACAGGTGTTGTTGGAGCCCCTACAAGAAAAGGTGGAGCAACTAGTCATGGAGAGTGACGCAGCTAAGAAAAGCATTCAGCAGATCGAATCTGATGGAGGAGAGATACTACAGTCTCCTATCACAAAGCATGTGTTCACCGCTATGGCCAACAAGAGAAGTCAGGCTCAACAACAGTGCCAATGGATAATGGAAATGTATGACACATTACAACAGGTAGTATCCGCAGGAAGAAAGCAGTGACAGTTGCAAGTCAGGCAGTGACCCAGAACGAGTCACGATGTTAGTGTTTGGGGCATGTTGGGCGCAAGCCCATTTTGGGGAAGAGGCATGACGTGGAGGAAAGACCGTTGGAAAAAAAACATGAGAGGCACGCACGGAAGAAGAAGGGAAAGAAAGAAAACTGGCAAGAAAAGCAGAGGACAAACACGCACATTCATAGGAGAAAAGCGCGCAAGACCAACATGTAAGAAGACTTAACTAGGTTAGGGTTTTGGTAAGAGAATGTAACGACTGATGAGCCAAGAATAGACATAAATAGACACTTGGGAGGTCTAGGGTGGGGGTTGTTGGTTTTGTTATGTGTTACTCATGTGAGATAGAGTAACAGGTTGGTAACATGACTGTAATCTGATACCTTTTTGTAAGTTGTTGAGTTGTAGGAGAGAATAGTAACTAGACCTGGAGGGTTAGATCGCAGGCTGAGGATCCTAGTTCGATCTAGTCAGCCTCATAAAGGTCATGGAGTCTGTTTTATGAATGTATGAATGGAGTTGTATTGCGCGCATGCCATATATGACAGAACCATAATAAAAGAGCTGAAGAGCCAAATCTTTGTGGGCATAGCCCAGGAGGGGGTGAACCACGGTAAATCATGGGTTCTGTGGAATGATTATTATTTTTGTCTTTGCTCTCAATGGTTAGATATTAGATGAATGGTTTGATGACGTAGTTAGATCTGTGATTTACATGCATGAATAAGAAATGACAGAATAACTAAAATAGATGAATGATGTAGTAATGGACTGAAGATCACATAGTACAATCCCATATCCCCACTCATTCCCAGGCTGCAAGCACCTGAGCATTGCATCCACCCATAGAACTATATCGGGTGAGACTGCTCAGTGAACTCTGTGTATTGTTTTGCCTTCTGGTTTACCAGGAGGGTTGATAGTTTTAGAGGCTTTGTTGGACCCCTAGTAGAACTGGACCTGGGTCAATCATGTTAAAGGCATAACTCAGATAAAGAAACTAACAAATGGTTATGTTTGGTAAATGGGATTTGTTGAAGAGTTGTTAAAAGAATGTAAGATATGCGAAAGGTGGGTTAAAATAATATCGAATCGGCCGATAAGAAGGTGAGAAGAATGTGTCGCTAGAATGGAATGTTGAGACCATGGAATCCCATAAAATCAGAGATTGAAATATGCCTAAAGACAAAGGATCTAGAGTTTACGCAGAAAGATAACAGAAACCCTAGAGTAACACCGCACAAATATCTTGAGAAGTATGTGTTTATTGATCTTCATGAAGTCTTTTTCTGTGATTTTGCACACTTATTGTAGGAATGGATATTGAGGTTGAAGGATAACCATGCAAAAAATCGGATTCGATAGTTAGAGTGGACATCCGTTCAGATCGCTCAGTTATAGTAGGTGAATAAAAAATTCACCTGTGTAGTGGATTTTTGGCTCGACGGTATTGTAGCAAGATTTATAATAGAATTTGCAGTAGATATCGCAAAGTCATACAACGCAACAGAGAAACAGTTTCTATGTGGGCATATAGGAGGGTATATTCGATCATTGTATACTTATATTAAGATATTTCTCTATAACAAAGGTGTAATGATAATGGAATCAAACAACTAAACTTCCCTACGTGCATGGGGGAATGGGGGAAGCACTGACAAAAAAAGGAGAAATGGAAGGAGAAATGGATAAAGGAAAGAAGGAGGAATCCTTGGACCCAATCATGATGGACGATGACCAGATCAAGCGGATCATGGTGACAGCTGGAAAGACACGCAGTGGAGTGCCCTACCAATACAGGGTGAACACCAAGAAGAGAGATATAGCCGTGAGGGAAGGCTTGAAAAGTGATGAAGAGGTGGTAGAGGATCTCCAGACTGTGGAGTAGATTGAGGAAATCCTACGTGCAACATATGAGAGGAAGACGAGAGTTCCAAGAACGGGAATCGAAGGCAGTAATCATATCCATATTAATTTCAGTGTGGAACCCATAAGCCCATGTACGACTAATACACCAAGAAGAACACCACCATTTAGGCAACCAAATTTTGGGATAAGGAAGACAACAAGAAGTACATCTACACAAGGAACAACAATTGGGGGAGCCAGTCCAGGGAGAATTAGTCAACTATATACATCGCGTAGAAGTAGCAGTACAACATTCAGGATGGAAGGACATGATCCCACCATTCGATTACCAGAATTTGAAGCAGAGGCAACATAATACCCTGAGAAACACTTGTTCATTTGTGCAAATATCTAGGAAGCAGAATAGATCACTGATGAAGACATGAAACTTGTGCATCTAGCTATTACACTGAGAGACCTCGCACTAGACTGGTACATGAGCAAGGGTCACACGTCGACAATTATAAATGGGTACTAAGAAAAAGAAAAGTTCGATACCTATGCCACTTCAAGAAAAAGAAAGGAGTACTAAGAAAAAGAAGAGGTGGAAACCGATGCCACATGAGGAAGTGTGACACATCAATAAAGAGAAAGGGGTACTTAAAAAATGAATTGTTCGACACTTATGCCTCATTAGCAATGGCGATACGTCAGAAAATATATAGGTCTACTAAGAAAAATAAAATGTCAACACCTATGCCATGTCTGCAAGGGTGACATGTCGATGAAGATAATGGGATACTAAGAAGAGGAAACATTTGACACCTATGCCACATGTGCAAGGGTGAAAAATCATCAAAGATAAAAGGGTACTAAGAAAAATAAAATTTCAACACTTATGACACATTAGCAAAGAGAAAGGAGTACTAATAAATAAAAGAGGTAAAAAGCTATTTCTTGTTATCAAGGGTGAGATATCAACAAATATAAAGGGGTACTAAGAAACAAAATTGACACCTATGCCACCTTGGCAAGGGTGACATGCCCAAAAATATAAAAGGGTACTGAGAAAAACAAAAGTTAGACACATATGCCATGCTAGCAAAGAGAAAGTGGTACAAAGAAAAAGAAGAGGTCGAAATTTATACCATGCCAGTAAAGGGAAAGGTGTCCTATGAAAAATAGAATTTCGACACTTATGCCACATTAGAAGTGATGAAACGTCAACAAACATAAAGGGGTACTAACAAAAATAAAAGGCTGACACCTATTCCTTGTTAGCAAGGGTGACATGTAAACAAAGAGAAAGGGGTACTAAGAAAAAGAAAATGTTAGAACCTATGCTACATCAACAAGGGTAACATTTCGGTAAATAAAAAGGGGTACTAAGAAAAATAAAATTTTGACACCTATTCCATGTCTACAATCAACTTCCAAGGAGAAGGGTCGATGATCGACTGTCGATTTGGAAGTTTGGACATTATCCATATATCAACGGTCCATATATATTCTGATTTGCGATCAACGATTTAGATTTTCACATATGCAAGACTTTCCATCCATTTAAATAAAAAATGTTTGATACCTATTCCATCTCAAAAAAAATAAAGGGGTACTAAGAAAATGAAGACGTTGAAACCTATTCAACGATCTCAAAGAGAAAGGGGTACTAAGAAAATGAGAAGGTTGACACCTGTGCCACATCGACAGGGGTGACATGCTAGCAAACATAAAAGGGTACTAACAAAATGAAGAGGTTGACACCTATCTCTTGTTAGCAAGGGTGACATGTCATCAAAGATAAATGGGTACTAAGAAAAATAAAATGTCAACACCTATACCATTTCAGCAAGGGTGACATGTACATACATAAAAAGGGGTTCTGAGAAGAGGAGAAGTTTGAAACCTATGCCACATGAGAAAGGGTGACATGTCAACAAGGATAAAGGGTTATTAAGAAAAAGAAAAGTTCGACACCAATGCCATGTCAGTAAAGAGAAATGGGTATTAAGAAAAAGAAGAGGTTGAAGCATATGCCACTTCAGAAAGGGTGATACTTCAATGAAGAGAAAGGGGTACTAAGAGAATTTTAAGGTCAACACTTATGCCACATCAACGACGATGACATATCAACAAATATAAAAAAAAAAATCACTAAGGAAATGAAAAGGTTGACATCCATGCCTTGTTAGAAAGGGTGACACATCAAAAATGATAAAGGGATACTAAGAAAAAGAAAAGGTTAACACCTATGCCACTTTAGCAAGGGTGACATGTCCACAAATATAAAGGGGTACTAAGAAAAATAAAAGTTCAATGCCTATGCCATGCCAACAAATATAAGGGGTACTATTAAAATTAAGAGGTCGAAACCTATGCCAACTCAGTAAGGGTGACACTTCAACTAAGAGCAAGGGGTAATATTGAAAAGAGAAGTTCAACACCAATGCCATGGAAACAAGTGTGACATGTTAGAAAAGATAAAAGAGTATTAAGAAAAGGAAAAGTTTGACACACATGCCACATGAGCAATGGTGACATGTCAACAAGGATAAAGGGTTATTAAGAAAAATAAAAGTTCAACACCTATGCCATGTGAGTAAAGAGAAAGAGGTACTAATAAAAAGAAGAGGTTGAAACTTATTCCTTGTCAACAAGGGTGACACGTAACCAAATATAAAGAGGTAGTAATAAGAATAAAAGGTTGACACATATGTTATGTCTACAAGTGTGACATGTTCGCAAGGATAATGGGGTACTAATAAAAGGAAAATTTTGAGACCTTTCCCACATGAGTAAGGGTGTCATGAAAACAAAGATAAAGGGGTACTAAGAAAAATAAAATTTTGACACGTATAACATGTTGGAGAAGAGAATGAGGTACTAGGGAAAATAAGAGATTCAAACATATGTCATGTCGGCAAGGGTGACATGTTTTGAAATAGAAATGGGTACTAAGAAAAATATAAGGTCGACACCTATGTCTCATTATCATGGGTGATATGTTAGAAAATATAAAGGCATACTAAGAAAACGAAAATGTTAAAACCTATTCCTTGTCACAAGGGTGACATGTCAGTAAAGAAAAATAAAAGGTCGACACCTAAACCACATCAACATGGGTGATATGTCCGCAAAGATATAGGGGTATTAAGAAAAGGAAAATCTTGGCAACTATGCCACATGAGTAAAGGCCACACATCAACAATGATAAAGGGTTAATAAGAAAAATAAAAGTTTGACACCTATGCCACTTCAGGAAAGAGAAAGGGGTACTAAGAAAAAAAATAGTTTGAAACCTATTCAACGTAAGCAAGGGTGACATATCAGCTAAGAGAAAGGGGTGCTAAGAGAAAGAGAAGTTTGAAACCTATACCACATTAGAAATGGTGTCACATTAGTAAAGATAAAGGTCTACTAATGAAACTAAAATGTCAACACCTATTCCATGTCCTCAAGGGTGACATGTTTGCAAAGACAATGGGGTTTTAAGAGAAGGAAAAGTTTGACACCTATGGCACATGAGCGAGGGTGACACATCAACAAAGATAAATGGGTACTAAGAAAAATATAATTTCAACACCTATGACACACAAACAAAGATAAATGGGTACTAAGAAAAATAAGAGGTAAGAACCTATGTGTTGTTAGCAAGGGTGAGATGTCAATAAAGATAAAGGGGTACTAAGAAAAAGAAAAAATTTGACACCTATGCCATGTTAGCAAGGGTGACATGTCCAAAAATATAAAGGGGTACTAAGAAAAATAAAGGTTCGACACCTATGCCACACAAGAAAGGGTGACACATCAACAAAGATAAAGGGGTACTAAGAAAAATAAAAGGTTGACACCTATACCATGCCAACAAAGAGAAAGTGGTACTAAGAAAATGAAGAGGTCAAAATCTATGTCACGCCAGCAAAGAGAAAGGGGTACTAAGAAAAAGAGAAGTTTGAAACCTATTCCACATCAACGATGGTGACACATCGGTAAAGATAAAGTTCTACTAAGAAAAATAAAACTTCCACTCATACGCCATCTCTGCAAGGGTGACATGTATGCAAAGATAATGGGGTAGTAAAGAAAGGAAAAGTTCAACACCTATGCCACATTAACAATGATAAAGGGGTACTAAGAAAAATAAAATTCAACCACCTATGACAAATCAAAAAAGAGAAATGGGTACTAATAAAAAGAAGAGGTAAAAACCTATGTCTTGTTAGCAAGGTGTTGCGGTACATGCTCAACTATATACTTAGTGACATACTTATTTTTTCCATTTTTCCTACTATTTAGGAGGATTGATATTTATAACAAGTCTATTTTTAGCTGGTGGATTCCTATATGTAATACCATGGTAAAATACCATGGGTTTCCAAAAATATGGGCTCATAAACCACCATTAGGCAAATTCCTATTTTTTAGCTACCATTAGGCAAATTCCTATTTTCTAGGAGATAATTCCTATTTCCTTAAATTTAGGAGATATTTCCTATTTCATGGATATAGAGCACACTTTAGTAAGAATATTAGCCTCTTAGGGAAGTGCACACTACCCATATAATACTTTGAATTAATTCACTTCACTTATTTCGTGACTTTCCATAATTAAAAAATTCTCACTCAATTAGGACTTTAGCTTCATTCTTGGACTCTAGTCTTATTCTGGGATATTTTTTTTGTTATGGAATGCATGTTGACTTCATGTAGAGTTCTCACTAAGTTCGCACCTATATTTTTGACCTTTTCTTATTACTAACAAATTTTGACTTTAGTTAATTGTTTCTATTGGGAGAAGTTACCTTTTTACTTGAGCATGCACAATTAAATCCCAACCTAGTGCACATTACTCCTCATATGGAGAGTCCTATATATTGTACATATTATCAAGGATTAATACATGGTGATTAGAGTTGGTTTCTTAGTCTCTTATGTGTGAATATTAAGTCTATTTTTCTCTCTCCTTTCTCTCTTTTGCAATTAGCTAGTGTAGTATTTCCTTCTCACAATTAGGTCTTGGATTGTGGTTTAATCCTACATGGTATCATAGCCATTATTGTCAGGGAGTATTCACTTTATCGCAGGTTCATAGATCAAATTGGACAACCCATATAGAACTTTGGGTCAACCATCTTCTTCTGTGATCTTGACATCCTTCAACTACTTTGAGTGGAATCCCAAGATAGAGCTTCTACTTCGAAGCAAGGGTTTATATAGGATTTCCATGGGGACTGAGGTTGAGCCTACTTCATCCATAGATAAATCAAAATACTTCAAAAAAATGGACGAATCCTATGATATATTGTGCTTGAGAATATCTTCGGATCTCCTATTTCATGTTGATACTTGCAAGACTCCTAACGATGTTTGGACAAAGTTGAAGGATTTGCTAGGAAAGCAAGACAATCTAAAAGTTCATCAATTGGAGAATGATCTACATGCATTGAATCCAAGATATTTCAAGACCCTTTATGAATACTTCTATAAGTTTAAAACCTTTATTTCTCATGTTAAATCTTTTGTAATTGATCAGAAAGATGAACAATTAATCTTTTCAATTCTAACAAAACTAGGACCATAATATTCTATCTACACTTCTTCTTTTCATACTACTAGATTAGCTATGGGGTCTACATGGAATATGCCATCCCTAGATAATTTCATGGAGTCATTTATCCATGAGAAAAAAAAATCTCATCCAAATAGGGGCACTTAAGAATTCCAATCCCCATGCACTTACAACTCAAAGAAGTTCAAATAAGAATAAGTAGAAGAAAAAGGGTAAGAAGGACCAAGAGAAAAAGAACAAAGGTAAACAAAATTCCACATATTAGAGTTAGAGTTACAAGACATAAAAAGACAAGAAGGAGAAGACAAAGTGTTCCCATTGTAATAGGGGGTTCTATCCTGAGAGTTATTTCATGAAAAATACCATAGATCTCATGGCACAAACACTTGAGCAACATCACCTCGAGGATTGTATTCCAGATAATGCAATGAAAAAGACATCATAAGAAAGAGGTAATGGTCATGGATTACTTGTTATTTCATCTTCACCTAATGCTTGGGTGATTGATTCAGGGGCTACCCATCACATGGGCTCATCAAATATACTTTTCTCATACTTGGAGACTTGTTCTAGACAACCAATCTTCATGGGAGATCATTCTCCTGCAGAGGTGAGTGGTAGGAGTAGAGTTGATATTAACCATGGATTCTTTCAGGGTGTACTTCATGTTCCTAATATTTCATTGAATCTTCTCTCCATATATCAAATCACTCATTCAAGTTTAGGGAAGAAGGTGGATTTCACTCCGGACTCAGTTATTATTTCTGACTTTTCAAATGGTTCCCAGATTTTCGTTGGTGAGGTAAATCAATATTCCAAGTTGTACACCTTCTCTCACTTCACTCATAAATATTATTATGTATCTCTTCTAACAAATGATAATTATAGAGTCCATGTTGTGGCATGAGAGGTTTTGGCATCTGAATTTTAAATATTTAGATCAGTTTAATAAAAGTGGAATGGCAGATGGATTACCCCACATTCAGTACACAGATGGAGTTTGTCAGGGCTGCATTGTAGGAAAACATCCTGAGGAGAAGTTCAACACAGGTAAATCATGGAGGGAATCATCACTTCTAAAGTTGGTTCACAGTGACATTACAGTTCCTTTCCCACACCCATCGATCAGTAAAGCTAACTATGCTATTACTTTCATTGATGATTTTTCGAGATATACATGGGTCTGCTTTCTCAAATTAAAATCTGAGGTCTTTGAGTGTCTTAAAAATTTAGCATTTAGTTGAGAACCAAAAGAGAGAAAAGGATTAAGAATGTTCGTATATATAATGGAGGAGAGTATGTGAATAATGATGTTGAACATCTTTGTTCAGAATGAGGTATAGAGTTGCAACACACAGTTCCATATACTCCACAACAGAATGGGGTAGTGGAGAGAAAAAACAGGTCATTGAAAGAAATGGCCAACTGTATGGTGCAAGCTAGAGCACTACCTCCAAATTTATGGGCTGAAGCTATCAACTGCGCATCCTACATTCAAAATTGATTTCCTCATAAATTAGTCAAGGGAGTCTATACATATGAGGCTTGGAGTAGAAATAAACTGAAATTCACTCACTTCAGAATTTTTGGTTCCCATGCATGGGATAGGATCCCTTCCGATAAGAGGAAAGCTATGGAAGCTCAGAGTAAGTAGTGTATTTTTGTTGTATATCCAAAGGGAGTGAAGGGATACAAGTTATTAGATACTCCTTCAGATACACTATTCATTCAAAGGAGTGTTAAATTTGAAGAGGGTCTTTCATAGGTAGTTCCAGAACAGTCTACACCTCCATCTCCACTGCCACTAGTTGCGGAACTTCGTGAGACTTATTCCGATCATATTTATGATAAAATATGTGAATATGATATATATAATATTTCTAATCAGAAAAAAAAAATTGCAGTTCCATAGCATCGACCACGATGGACACAACAAACTCTTCAGGCAGTAGGTGATCAAGTGGGTGATCGTGTCGACCCATGGAGAACTAGATCTCAGTTTGTAGAGCCTCCAAAAGATTTTACTACCATGGAGCCATTTCTTCCTATTTATTGTTAAATGGTACTTGGATCAGATCCTCAATCTTATGCAGAGGCTAAAGGAAACCCCCATTGGAAGGAAGCTATGAAAGAGGAGTACAATTCCCTGATAGAGAACAACAAACAGAGTTGATTCCTCTACCTTCCAACAAGAATCTTGTTAGATGTAAGTGGATTTTCAAGAAAAATAGGGTTGTTGATGGATACATTACAAAGTAAAAGGATTGGTTGGTAGCTAAAGTTTTCTCATAGGTAAAAGGCATTGACTATGAGGAGACTTTTGCACTAGTTGCTAAGATTGATTCCACTTGATTATCTCTAGCTATTACAACAACTAGAAAGTGGGAGGTACACCATATGGATGTGAAGAATGAATTCTTACATGGATATATTAATTAGGATATATATATGTATCATCTAGAGGGATATGTTCAGGATCCATCATTAGTTTTCAAGTTGAGGAATTCATTGTACGGACTTAAGCAAGCACCTTAGGCATGGCATGCTAAAATGGACTTGTATCTCCTCTCTAGAGGTTTTCTTAAATGTAGATTGGATCCTAATGTGTGTATGATGGGGAACACAGATCCGATTCCACTATTATTTCTATATGTATATGATTTACTCATCACAGGGAGCTCAACCTCCTCCATTGTTACAGTGAATATTGCTTTGCATGATAGGCTTTCTATGAAAGATATGGGACTATTAAATTATTGTCTTGGTATTAAAATTAGACAAAATGATTTAGGAATCAAAATGTCTCAGTCCAAGTATGTGAGAGATCTACTTGATAGGTTTCAGATGATAAATTGCAAGCCATCTCCAACACCCTTTCAATCAGGAGTTAGACTAGAGGATGTCGGTGCATCACCTTTGGTTGATTGTACTAGATATTGACAATTGGTGGGGAGTCTTCTCTACCTTACACACTCTCAACCGAACATATATTATGTAGTTGAATCAGTTTCCAGGTACATGCAGGAGCCCCATGAGCTTCACTAGAAGGAAACAAAGAGGATTCTCAGATATGTCAAGGGGACTACTAGTTTTGGTATACATTATGCAAAAGGATATTCCTTAGATCTTGTTGGCTACAGAGACTCAGATTGGGAAGGAGATAACATTGATTGCAAGTCCACTTCAAGATATGTCCTCTACCTTGGATCGAGACCTATCTGTTAGTTAAGTAAGAAGAAATCAACATTTTCTTTATCATCAGCAGAGGCAGAGTACAAGGGTGCAGTGAATGTTACTACTCAGGCTATTTGGTTGCAACACTTTCTTACAAAGTTGGGAGTTCACTTTCATCGTCCAACAATTATATGGTGTGATAACCATAGTATTCTCAAGTTGTGTAGATACCCAGTTTAGAGGCAGCGGACCAAGCACATCGAGGTTGATATGGACTTTATTCAAGGACAGATTCATGATGGAGTCATTGATATGTAGTTTTGTCCATATTCAAAGTAGGTGGAACACATATTCACAAAGCCTTTCACAGAACAAAATTTTGTCTCATTGGGGGACATTCTAGGAGTGAGGGATACATCATCTTATCAATTGAACATGTTAGCATTATTTTCTTGTTAGTAACATATTTTGAGTGGGGGGTTTGTTCCCACTGGATTTTTCCTCCTTACCTCACTTTCGTTTAGTTGTTATACATCTATACTTGTATATGAGTGCCTAACATGGATTCATATTTCTGGGATTCATCATTTTTCACACCTCAGTGGTGTTTCAGGGGGGATGTTGGGGTACATGTTCAACTTCATACTTAGTGAAATACTCACTTTGTTCCATTTTTCCTACTATTTAGGAGGACTTCTATTTATAGAACATACATTTTTAGCTAGTGGATTCCTATATGTACTACCATGGGAAAATAAAATGGGTTTCCAAAACCATGGGCTCATAAACCACCATCAAGTAAATTCCTATTTTTAAGCTACCATTAGGAAAATTCCTTTTTTTTAGAAGATAATTCCTATTTCCTTAAATGTAGGAGATATTTCATATTTCATGGCTATAGAATGCACTTTAGTAAGAATACCATCCTCCTAGGGAAGTGCACATTACCCATCTAATACTTTAAGTTAAATCATTTCACTTATTTAGTGACTTTCCATAATTAGCAAATTCTCACTCAGTTAGGACTTTAGTTCCATTCTTGGACTCTAATATTATTCTATGAGATTTTTTCTATTATGGAATGCATGCTGACTTCATGTAGAGTTCTCATTAAGTTCACACCTATTATTTTTACCTTTTTTTATTATTAGCAACTTTTGACTTTAGTTAATTGTTGCTATTGGGAGAAGTTAATTTTTTACTTGAGCATCCACATGGAAATCCCAACCTAGTGCGCATTACTCCTCATGTGGAGAGTCTTATATATTGCACTCATTATCAAGGATTAATACAAAGTGATTAGAGTTGGTTTCAGTTGTGATTTTAAGGATGGAAATTTATTTTAAAATGTAGAAACTTTGGCGAATCTTACTAATCCTTCATATGCCAACTATAAATGATTAGCAATATTTTTGTAACAATATTCAAATTTATAAGGATTTTATATAGTTTTTATAAAATTTTAGCGATTTTTAAGGTAAAATAATTTTATCCTATAGAATTTGGTCAAATCATTTTTAAAATAGCGAATCTCGTTTTTGGAAAAACCATGGAAAATTAGCCCATGAGAGAAATTTAGCCCCTAAAATCATCCCTGGTTGGTTTCTTAGTCTCTTATGTGTGAAGATTGATTGTATTTTTCTCTCTCCTCTCTCTCTTTTGCAATTATCTAGTGTAGCATTTCCTTCTCACAATTAGGTCTTGGATTGTGGTTTAATTCTACACAAGGGTGAGATGTCAACAAAGGTAAAGGGGTACTAAGAAAAAGAAAATGTCGACACATATGCCACATTATCAAGGGTGACATGTCTATAAATATAAAGGGGTACTAAGAAAAGAAAAATTTTGACACCTATGCCACACGAGAAAGGGTGACACATCAACAAAGATAAAGGGGCACTAAAAAAAATAAAATTTCGATGCCTATGCCATGCCAACAAAGTGTAATATCCCTAGGTCGAACCCAACTTTTAAATGTGCTTAAGCTGGTGAGTTGTTTGATATATTTTTGTATGCACCTTTCATGGCATAGTGCACGCATGTACTGCGCAGTAAAATGATGAAGTGTACACATTCCAGGATACTGCGCACAACAACTTAGGTGCGCACGATTTTGAGGCCAGGGAGCCTTTGTGTATATGTTGTGTTTTATAGGCTGGTGAGCTAGTTTTGTGATTATTAGGCCAGAGAGCCTAGATGTTAAAGGCCAGTGTGCCTACTTTTGTATATGTCTTAACATTAATATAAAATGCATCACTACAAGCAGACCAACCACGATAAAAGAGTATGGATGACTAAACTCCACTAGTTAGGGAAAGGGTGGGGGGTAAAAGTTAGGGAAAAGGGGATAAGCTAGGGAGCTTAAGACAAAAATGAATATTATATTAATATTTCTTAAAGTATAAAGTATGGATAATTATTTTATCCTAAGTTCCAAAGTTGGGGACAAGTGGGCCAAAGTAGCTCCAAATATGACAAGTGTCAAGTTGGGGACATGCATACATATTGTTGGGACTTAGTTCATTTCCAATCATTCATTCTTTCCATCATTCCTACCATCATTCAACCATGATTCCATGACCATTTGACTCACATAGTCAATTATCCTTCATACCTTCCTATCATTGTACCAAAACTGGTATCCATAACCATAACCGTTTGTGTAGCTAGTTAGCTGGGGAGCTGGACTAAAGAAGCGGGTTGTCAGGCCCATGGGATATTGAAGAGGCGGGTTGTCATGCCCATGAGAAAATTATCTCTGGGTGAGAGAATTGTTGGGAATTGATTTCCTGAAGGTGCTAAACTACAACTACAGGGCTCTGAGACTTTTTGTCTAGCCTATTGTTGAAGCCCAGAAAGGAAGTGGGGCAGCTGAAGGACTGTTGAGTAGAGAAGGGGCACACTTCCTGGGGTGGGACATGCATGTTGGGTATGAGAGAATGTAGGCTGTTAGTTTGATTTGGCACCTATGAAAGAGTATTTCTTGTTGTTTATGAGCCATTAGCTTGGTTAGGAATCCCTTTACATGGGTGGATTTTCGTCCCAGCTCGGGGGTGACCCACTGCTGAGAGTGATGAGCAGTGTGGTCTAAGGTTGGGAGGTTTGTGGAAGGTCTGAACGCAATTGGTGACATTATTACCAAGATAAGTGTCAATTGTGTGATAAATTTACATGTCGCATTATTATTTACGTGTTTATTTTTATGGGTTTATCCTATGTGTGTTTATAACTATCTATATATTTATGGGTATTTCATGTATATGCTACATGTATACGTTTATTGTTATTTCAGTGTGAATTCGTGCATTTACAGATGTATTTGTCTATTTACATTATATATATATATA
>ML802519.1:0-12508 GCA_009831015.1 Picea engelmannii | reverse complement strand
ATGTGTGTATATTTTAATTGTATGTAGTTCGTAAAATTTATGTGTCATAGCTCAGTTGGATGTTGGGTATGTTACAGTATGTTTTGCAGAGATAATGAAAGCATTCTCTCATGTATTATGGCCCAACGTGGGTGGTCGGGGACATTACAACATGGTATCAAAGCTTCAGTTTTCAACACTGAGCCTGGATGGGTCGAGCAAGTTGAGTTGAAGTGAAATTTCACAGAGGATTTATTTCAAAGTGGCCAAATTTCGAGTTGCAGAGCATCCATGGTAAAATTTAGAAGCAACGACGGGGAGTTGGGAAAAGCCCCAATTTATGTTGTTAAATTCATGTGAAAATTGAGAAATTTGGCCAAGTGGTGAGATATTATTGATTTAATATATGTTCTATCAAATTCAGACCTGGAATTGGTCGAATTTGAAGTTACAGTGAAGTCATGATAGTTGGAGCGAGATTAGCAATTAAAATTCTCAATTCATGAATTGAGTGTGGAAAAATCCATTCCAGAAATATCAACCCACAACGATTTGTTGTTTCAGAGGTTGAATTGGTGTTATCGGGGTGAAAATTGAATTAATTTCGTGGTTGCAGAATGTTTATGGTAAATTGGAGAAAACAAGTTAGGAAAAATCCCCAATTTTTGTAGCAGAATTCAAGAGGAATTGATGTGCATAAAAATGAATGTGTGCAGGTGGGTGCACTAAAAATGCATGCCACACAATAAAAATCTTGTGATATGTAAAAATTTGGTGTCGTGCAGAAAAATGTTGGTGTCCGTATGCATGCACTAAAGTTTGTCGTCGCATGGAAAAATATTGGTGTGCAGGTGTGCACGCTAAAATTTGGCATCGCACGAAAAAATGTTGGCGTGCAAGTACATGCACTAAATTTTGGCGTCGCATGGAAAAATGTTGGTGTGTAGGTGCACGTGCTAAATTTAGCATTGCGCGGTGTGCATGGTGTGCACACACATAATAATGATGCGCGTGGTGTGTGCAGTATTCACAAACATAATAATGATGCATGTGGTGTGCGCAGTATTGGCAGAGTGTGAAGGCGTTTGGTTAGTGCGCGCACAATGTGGGTATATGTTATCACGCGACAGTTTAGTTAATGGTGCACGCAAATTATTGGTGTGCGGTGGGGGCGTACTAAAATTTGGCATGGAGAAACACTTAGAGTGAAATGCACATGGAATATCAGCGCGCGATACAAAAATGGCGCGCAACAGGTAATAGTACCAGAACCAAAACTGTGCACGGTGGATATTGGCGCGTGACACAAAAGTAGCGTGCGTCAGTTATTGGTGTGACAGAGAAGTGATACACAATGGTTATAGGTGTGTGGAGCACGATTTACGCTATGGTGATGTCGTGCATGCTAAATATGGATGTACAGGTTGAAAATTATGGGTGCGAAGTCATTTGGATGGTGAACAACATCGAAAAACTATCGAATTTCTGCGACATTTAATACTCTTCGAACGTCATCTTTTTGCAGCGTGTTTTTGAGGGCCTTAACAACGTTTTTAGCTACTCAAAAATGATGAAAGTAGAGTGTGCCAAGGCACACTTTGTCTCTGCAGCTCAAATAAAATATCTCGAAGAGATATTTCTAATGGTGTAAACTATTCATCAAATGGAGCTTTTATGAGAAAGTTGCAGCACAAACAGTGGATGGTAAATTTTAAGACCCAACTAACTTGAAAGAGACATAACTTTCTTCTCCAGAATCTGATTGAGGCGCAAGAGTAGTCAATGGAAATATATTGAACCATAGAAGACATTCCCAGAGCTGAATTAAACTATTGTGCATGTTAAAAATGTTAAAAATGGAAAAGAAGGTACCTGTAGCATACCAATTACAATATGGTATTTTGGTCTGGAATTTTAGTTTGTAACTAGCATCTCTGAACCCAGAAAAAGTTGAAACTTGGACAGAGTTTCCATAAGATGTATACGAAGAAACCCAATTGACATCCCATGAAAAATCCAATGGAGTAGGTGCTAAATTATATAATTACAGTGCAGAGTTGCGCCAAGTTGAAAAATGAATAGAAAAATTTATGGGCAAATTTATAATAACCATAACTTTCTGCTCAAGACTCAGAATTGAGCATGGGAGAAGGCGTTGGAAAGTGGAATCTAAATATACAGCCAAAAAATTGATCTGGGCATTCAATTTTTCATGAAATCAGAAGAAATATTTCTGATATATTATTGAACCAGAATGGTTCATATTTTTCATGAGATTGTTGAAACAGTAGCCTGACCAAGTTTTGTTGGTTTCACATTTTGCAGAGTTAACAAGAAATATATCAGATTGGGATCAACACAGAGTTCAGAGGAATGGAAGAGGCACAACAGATTTACAGCCAGGAAGATGAGATTAGAGGGATGGATGTCCATTTGGGCAGAAGGAACAAACTCCAATGGACATGGAGAAGGAAGGGATGAAAACATGAATATGGTAGAGACCATTAAAAATTTGCAAAGGGATGTCCAAATCCATAAAGATGATAATGAAAGGCTTATGAGATCCAAGGAGGAACATGATGAATTCAACATGAAGCTGATGTAGAGCTTGAACAGAATAGAAAATAAACTGGATAAGGAGAGTGGCTCAAGCAAATCAGGAAGTCACAGGTCTCCTGATGAGAAAATAAAAACAAGAAGTGTTAGCAGACATCACCATCACTCCCTGACGCATTCCAATAAGAGAGCAGACAACAACTCAAGTCCATCCCATGTCATAAAGCATAAGAGGTATGGGGTGGATGAGCTATGAGGAGAAATGAACAAAATCAAACCTCCTACATTTGATGGTGAGCACAAGAAGGATGAAAATGTAGAGACATGGTTGCTGGGCATGAGAAAGTATTTTCAATTTAATAATTATTCTTCTCATACAGAATGAAGAATTACCATCTATAAACTCAAGGGAAAGGCATCCATGTGGTGGGATTGGATTGTGTAGGTGCAACACATTAAAGAGAAAAGTGTTACTTGGAGGGAATTCGAGAAGTATTTTGAGAGAAAATACTTGACTAAGAGATACTATGACAAGAAAATGAAAGAGTTCTTTGAACTCAAGCTTGGGAGTATGGCCATAGATGAATATGAGAGAAGGTTTTTAGAACTGTTGAAGTATGTCTCTTTCATCAAGGATGAGATAGTTAAGATTCAAAGGTATTTGAGTGGATTTCCATCACTCATCACTGACAAAATACAGTATGATGATCCCAAGACATTGGAGGAGACCATAAGATGAGCTAAATGCCTATATGATCAACAAAAAGCAAGGCCAACTTTCCAAAAATCTTGGGAGAACAAAAAGAAATTCAAGATGGATCCGAGGAAGAAGGGAACTAAGAAACCATTCTTCAGAAATAATACTCAGGTACAACCAACTTCTAGAGAACCCAGAACGATTGAGTTAGGAGGTCAAAGGCCAAGGCAGCCACCTATACAATGTTGGGGTTGTAAAGGAGATCATATGTTCATAGATTGCCCTCATAGAGGTGAAAAAGTGAGGACTGTTCACACTGGAAAACAAGTTGAAACAATTGAGGAAATGGGAAAAAATGTACCAAGGATATATGCATCCTTGGACAACAAGCAAGCAGAGTATCAATCACACATGATTGAAGTGGAAGGTATGATCAACAACCAAACAATTACTATTTTAATTGATTCGGGAGCTAGTCATAGTTATATAGATCCTAAGATGGTGGAAAGTTTTCATTTTACAAGAAGAAAACATGGAAAATCTTGGTTGGTGCAGTTGGCTACAAGAGCCAAAAGAAAAGTTAATGAGATGGTTAAGTCATGTCTTATGGACATGAATGGACTGAACACCAGGGCATATTTGAACATCTTTCCTTTAGGTTCCTATGACTGTCTAATTGGGATGGATTGGTTGGACCAACATCATGTTATCCTAGATTGTCATAACAAGGCATTTAATTTCTTGGATGAGGAAGGGAACCTAAGGAGAGTGAAGGGAATTCCCAGGGCAGTAACCATCAAATAAATTTCAGCATTGCAGTTGAAGAGATGTTATAGAAAAGGGTGTCAAATATTTGCAGCTCATATGGAAGAGACACCTAAAGATAAGGTTCCAAATTTGGAAGATCATACAGTCCTGAAAGGGTTTGAAGATGTGTTCAAGGAGGTACCGGGACTACCCGGAAAGAGAAATATTGATTTCTCTATAAATTTATTGCTTGGAGAAACTCCAGTGTCAAAGAATCCTTATAGAATGAGTACACCAGAGCTGAAGGAGTTGCAAATGTAGCTTGAAGAACTTCTGAAGAAGGATTCTATATGCCCAAGTGTGTCACCTTGGGGTGCCCCAGTCTTGTTCGTGAAGAAGAAATATGGGACATTAATATTGTGCATTGATTTCAGATAGTTGAATAAAGTGACTGTTAAGAAAAAGTATCATTTGCCAAGGATTGATGATCTCTTTGATCAATTGAAGTATGCAAAGATCTTTTCAAAGATAAATCTCAGGTCAGGATACCATCAGGTAAGAATTAAGGAGGATTATATCAGCAAGACCGCCTTTAGAACAAGGTATGGTCATTATGAGTTCACAGTGGTGCCATTTGGGTTGTTAAATGCACCAGTTATTTTCATGTGCTTAATGAATGTTGTTTTCAGAGAATATTTAGACAAGTTTGTCATTGTCTTTTTAGATGAAATTCTTATATATTCTAAGTCAGAGGAAGAGCATGAACATCATTTGAGGATGGTGTTGCAATTATTAAGGGAGCATCAGTTGTATGCCAAATTGAGCAAGTGCTCATTTTATCAGAAGCAAATTCATTATTTGGGACATAACATTTCAAAGGATGGGATAGCAGTGGATATAGAGAAGATAGAAGCCATTAGATAATGGTCAACACCAAATAATGTGACAGAGGTGAGATCATTCATGGGTCTTATAGGCTACTATAGGAGATTTATTGAAGGATTCTAAAAAATTGCACACTCAATCACTTACTTTCAAAGAAAGGGTGTGAAGTTTCAGTGGACATTGGATTGTGAAAAGAGTATCCAACACTTGAAAAAATTATTAAAGTGCTCCAATACTAAGGATTGCAAACACAAATGAAGAATTTATTGTATGCACAAATGCACGTAAAGAAGGACTTGGTGGAGTCCTTAGTCAAAATGGGTTTGTTATATGTTATGAATCAAGAAAGTTGAAGGACCATGAAAGACACTATGCCACTCATGATTTGGAGTTGGAAGCCATAGTGCATGACTTGAGGAAATGGAGACACTGCCTCATGGGGAAAAGGTTTGAGTTGAGGAAAGACCATAATGTTCTAAAATATTTATTTGATCAACCAACTCTAAATGCTAGGCAAAGCAGATGGTTAGAATTTCTAAGTGAATATGACTTTGATATAAACCATATCAAGGGGAAAGAGAAAAACGTGGTTGATGCACTCAGTAGAAGAGTGCATGAATTGCATGCTAAAACCATTAGCATGTACCAATAATATTTGAAAGACAGAATTATAGAGGCTACCAAATCAGATTTGAAATACAAGGAATTAGTGGCAAAATTACAACAAGGTATTTTGCAGTAGAAAATTGAGGAATATAAGCTATATAATAATGAAATTCTCATGTATAGGGGAAGAATTTATGTATCAAATTCTCATGAATTGAAAATTATGATATTGAGAGAAATGCATAATGTACCTTATGCTGGGCACCCAAGTTATCAGAAAACTATTGCAGTTGTCAAGAGCCAATATTATTGGTCAGGCATGGAGAAAGAGGTTGTTGATTTTATTGCCAAATGTTTGGAATGTCAAAAGGTAAAGGATGAGCATAGACACCCAGCTCGTTTTATACATCCATTATCCATTCCTGAGTGGAAGTGGTAAGTTGTAACCATGGATTTCATCACTAAACTGCCTAGAACAAACAAGCAACATGATTATATCATGGTAGTAGTGGATAAGTGTACTAAAGTTGCCCATTTTATTCCAGTTAAGCTCACTCACAAGGCAGCCAACATTGTTGATATTTATATGAGGGAAATTTATCGATTACATGGCATACCCAAGATAATTATTTATGACTGGGATCCAAAATTTACCTCAAAATTTTGGAAAGGATTATTTAATGGATTTGGAACAAATTTGAATTTTAGTACATCTTATCATGGATAAACCATCAAAATGGGAAGACTACCTACACTTGGTAGAGTTTGCTTATAACAATGGGTATCAAACATCTCTAAAGATGAGCCCATTTGAGGCACTTTATGGAATAAAGTGCAACACACCAGTAAGATGGGATAACCCAACAGATAGAGCAGTGGTTTTGCTAGATTTTCTCATGGAATTGGAGGAGAAAATGATAAAAATAAAGCAAAATTTAAAGGTTGCCCAAGACAGGCAGAAAAACTATACTGATAAGGGCAGAACTCATAGGGAATTTAAAGTGGGAGACCATGTATTCTTGAAAGTGAAGGCCAACAAAAGTTCCCTGAAGTTGGGAAAATGTTCAAAGTTGACAGCTTGCTATTGTGGGCCATTTGAAATCCTAGAGAGGATTGGTCCAGTGGCTTATATGATTGCATTGTCTGCATCTATATATGTTCATAATGTATTCCATGTATCATTGCTAAAGAAATATATACATGATGCTAATCATGTTATTGATTGGAATGTGAATCAGGTGGAGCAAGAAGGCACTTTCCAAGTGTATCTGGTATGCATTCTAGACCAGAAAATCAAACAGCTCCGGAATCAATCCATATGGCTTCTAAAGGTCCAATGGACCTGGTACGATCATGAGGACGCCACTTGGGAGTATGATGATGCAATGCATACATAATACCGGCATCTTTTTGAGTATTTTTGAAATTGTGTTGTGTATGAGTACATAATGCACTGAGGACAATGCATAAATACGTGGAGGGGATTGTAATATCCCTAGGCCGAACCCAAATTGTAAATGAACTTAAGCTAGTGAGTTGTTTGATATATTTGTGTATGCACCTTTCATGACATAGGGCGCGCATGTACTGCGCAGTAAAATGATGAAGTGTGCACATTCCAGGATACTGCGTGCAACAAATTAAGTGCGTGCGATTTTGAGGCGAGGGAGCCTTTGTGTATATCTTGTGTTTTATAGGCTGGTGAGCTAGTTTTGTGATTATTAGGTCGGAGAGACTGGATGTTAAAGGCCAGTGCGCCTACTTTTGTATATGTCTCAGCATTAATATAAAATACATCACTGCGCACAAACCGACCACGATAAAAGAGTATGGGGGACTAAACTCCACTAGTTAGGGAAAGGGTGGGGGCTAAAAGTTAAGGAAAAGGGGATATGATAGGGATCCAAAAAGGAATATTATATTAATATTTCTTAAAGTATAAAGTATGGATAATTATTTTATCCTAATTTCCAAAGTTGGGGACAAGTGGGCAAAAGTAGCTCCCAATATGACAAGTGTCATGTTGGGGACATGTATACATATTGTTGGGACTTAGTTCATTTATGATCATTCATTCTTTCCATCATTCCTACCATCATTCAGCCATGATTCCATGACCATTTGACTAACACAGTCAGTTATCCTTCATACGTTCCTATCACTGTACCAAAACTGGTATCCATAACCATAACCATTTGTGTATATGGTTAGCTGGGGAGCTAGATTGAAGAAGCAGGTTGTCGGGCCCATGGGATATTGAAGAGGAGGGTTGTTAGGCCCATGAGAAAATTCTCTCCGGGTGAGAGAATTGATGGGAATTGATTTCCTGAAGGTGCTAAACTACAACTACAGGGCTAAGAGACTTCATGTTCAGCTTGTTGCTGAAGCTCGGAAAGGAAGTGGGGTAGCCGAGGGACTATTGAGCAAAGAAGGGGCACACGTCCTGGGGTGGGATAGGCATGTGGGTAATGAGGGACTATAGGATTTTAGTTTGATTTGGGACCTGTGACAAAGTCTTTCCTGTTGTCTATGAGCCATTAGCCTGGTTAGGAATCCCTTTACCTGGGTGGATTTTAGTCCGAGCTCAAGGGTGACCCACTACTGAGAGTGATGAGTAGTGTGGTCTAAGGCTGGGAGGTTCGTGGAAGTTCTGGATGCAAATGGTGACATTCTTACCAAGATAAGTGTCAATTGTGTGATAAATTTACATGCTGCATTATTATTTACGTGTTTATTTTTATGGGTTTATCCTATGTGTGCTTATAACTGTGTGTATATTTATGGGTATTTCATGTATATGTTGCATGTATACGTTTACTGTTATTTTAGTGTGAATCCATGCATTTACAAATGTATTTGTTTGTTTACATTATATATATATATATATATATATATATATCCGCAAGAGTTCTATGTGTATATATTATAATTTCATGCGGTTCGAAAAATTTATGTGGCATAGCTCAGTTGGATATTGGGTATATTACAATATGTTCTGCAGAGAGAAATGAAAGTGTTCTCTCGTGTATCGTGGCCCGACGTAGGTGGTCGGGGATGTTACACAAAGAGAAAGTGGTACTTAGAAAATGAAGAGGTAGAAATCTATGCCATGTAAGAAAAGAGAAAGGGGTCCTATGAAAAAGAGAAGGTTGACACCTATGCCACATCAACAGGGGTGGCACGTCAACAAACATAAAGGGGTACTAACAAAAATAAAAAAGCCAACACCCATTCCTTGTCAGAAAGGGTGACATGTCAATAAAGAGAAAGGGGTACTAAGAAAAAGAAAATGTTAGCACCTATGCTACATCAGCAAGGGTGACATGTCCATAAAGAAAGAGGGGTACTAAGAAAAATAAAATTTTGACACCTATTCACTTCAACAATGGACTTCCAGGGAGAAGAGATGAGGGTCGATGGTTAGGTCAGTAGTTTGGAAATTATCCAAATATCAATAGTCAAGTTCTCTTCTGATTTTATATCAATGGTGTAAACTGCCACATAGGAAAAATTATCCATCAGTTTCAAAAAAAAAAAGATCGACACCCATCCCAAGTTAGCAAAAAGAAAGGGGTCATAAGAAAAAGAAGAGGTTGAAGCCTATGCAACATTAGAAAAGAGAAAGGGGTGCTATGAAAAATATAAGGTCGAAACTTGTTCCACATCAACAGGGGTGACATGTCATCAAACATAAAGTGGTACTAAAAAAATGAAGAGGTTGACACCTATGCCTTGTTAGCAAGGGTGACACGTCAACAAAGAGAAAGGGATACTAAGAAAAATAAAATGTCAGCGACTATGCCATTTCAGCAAGGGTGACATGTCCATAAAGAAAAAGGGTTTCTCAGAAAAGGAAACATTTGACACCTATGCCACATGAGAAAGGGTGGCATATCAACAAGGATAAAGGATTATTAAGAAAAATAAAAAGTTCAACACCTATGCCATGTCAGTAAACATAAAGGGGTACTAAGAAAAAAGAGGTTGAAACCTATACCACTTTAGCAAGGATGACACTTTAGCAAAGATATTGGGGCACTAAGAGAAGTAGAAGGTTGACACCTATGCCGCATTAGTGACGATGACATGTCAGAAAAGATAAATAATTACTAAGGAAATGAAAAGGTTGACACCCATTCCTTGTTATCAAGAGTGACACATCAAAAACGATAAATGGGTACTAAGAAAAAGAAAAGGTCAACACCTATGCAATGTTAGCAAGGGTGACATGTCGACAAATATAAAGTGGTACTAAGAAAAATAAAATTTCAACACCTATGCCATGTCAACAAAGAGAAGGGGTACTAAGAAAATTAAGAGGTCGAAATATATGCCAACTTAGAAAGAGTGACATGTCAGCTAAGAGAAAGGGGTACTAAGGAAAAGAGGAGTTTGACACCAATGCCATGCCAACAAGTGTGACATGTTAGGAAATTTAAAGGGGTACTAATAAAAATAAGAGGTCTACACTTATGCATTGTTAACAAGGATGACACACCATCAAATATAAAGAGGTTGTAAGAAAAATAAAAGGTTGACACATATTCCATGTCAACAAGTGTGACATGTTTGCAAGGATAAAGTGATACTACAAAAAGGAAAATTTAGACACCTTTTTCCACACGAGAAAGGGTGACACATCAAAAACGATAAAGGGGTATTAAGAAAACAAAAAAAATGGCATGTATAACATGTTGGAAAAGAGAAATGGTACTAGGGAAAAGAAGAGATCGAAACCTCTACCATGTCATCAAGGGTGACATATATGGAAAGAGAAAGGGGTACTAAGAAAAGGAGAAGATCAACACCTATGTCACATTAGCATGGGTGACAGGATAGAAAAGATAAAGGGGTACTAAGAAAAATAAAATTTCGGCGTGTATTCCATGTCATCAAGGGTGACATGTCCATAAGCATATAGGGGTATTAAGAAAAGGAAAATATAGACACCCATGACACATGAAAAAGTTTTACACGTAAACAATGATAAAGGGGTACTAAGAAAAATAAAATTTCGAGACCTATGCCACTTCAAGAAAGAGAAAGGGGTACCAAGAAAAAGAAGAGGTTAAAACTTGTGCTGCATAAGAAAGGGTGACACATTCGGAAAGAGAAATGGGTACTAAGAAAAAGAGAAGTTCGACATATATTCCACATTAGGAATGGTGACATGTCAGTAAAGATACAGTCCTACAAAGAAAAAGAAAATGTCAACACATATTCCATGTCTGGAAGGGTGACATGTTTACGATGATAATCAGGTACTAGGAAAAGGAAAATTTTGACACCCATGAAACATGAGCAAGGGTAACACATCAACAAAGATAATCGGATACTAAGAAAAGAAAATTTCAACACCTATGAAACATCAACAAAGAAAAAGGGGTACTAAGAAAAAGAAGAGGTAGAAACCTTTGTCTTCTTAGCAAGGGTGAGATGTCAACAAATATAAAGGGGTACTAAGAAAAAGAAAACGTCATGATGCAGGAGCATCGCATTCAAAGTCAACAACGCACACGTGGAGGCAAACAAATGACATCTCAGTAATGACAGAATTTCAAATCAAACATTAAATTCAAAATTTAATCGGTTGTTGAGATATTTTGTAAACAACAATTTAAAAATGTAACTTGTTTGTAAAGTCATGAAGGATTGTAAGAGATTGCAGATATGGAGTGTTGACTCTATCTAGAAATAACTGGTAGTTATTATAATAGGACAAAGTAGGTAACATATTTGAGTGTGATAGGATACATCTCAGACAGGACGAGGGAGCTTGTGGAGCCAGTCCTTAGATAGTTTTTCATTGTTGTATTGTAAAAGATAGATAGAGTAGAGAGAATGAGGTATAGATCAGAGAGATCAATAGAACAGAGTAGAGTAGAAGAAAAATTTTGTAATTTGTTTTCATGAAGGAATAGAACAAATAGAATTGTCCCAAATCCGTGGACTCTGTTCATTTAAGTTATTGATGAATGAATTTTATATTATGTGTATGTAGTTTTATTTCAGTTCGTTCATGTATGATTGTTCGAGAGATTGATTGTATGAAGTTGTGATGAAACTGGATGAGTTTCATGAATTGTTTCTCTTCTGACACTCATATGCAAGGTGTGCATCTCGAACGGAAGGAGTGCGTCGAGTTAGTCTCAAAGTGACTCAGAGAAGTTCAGAGAGAACAAGGGAAACTTAGACCAGGTGCAAGGTTTGCACAGCATCGTGAAACAACTGAGAGATGAAGAACCTGAACCAGAGGAATGTCAGGTGGGCGAGAAGAATTTATTTCCAATAAATCCTTCAATTTGAGTTATTGAAATCCTGAAAATGCAAGGTGTGCATGGGTGTTTATGGATAAATTCGTGAGTGCGGACACAGACCAATCTCCCCAGATCCACCTGGATCTGGAACAAATCGTAACAGAATACTACTCTTTGCCTAGATCTAGATATCAAATGAACTAAGAGAAATGGATAGTGGACATACCTTATGAACGCTCTCCTTTAATCTCTGTTGTTCCTCGCTCTGCTCTGATGCTCTTGTGTCGTTTCAATCACAACAACACAAATCAATCACAGCAAAGACATTAATATATTCAATACCTAATCTATACATGTGATCAAGGAATCATGTAATAAGATGACATCATCATTATGGGAAAGGGACATATTCATGTATTATATTAACTGAAAGAGAAATATACAACATGAGCCTTGATGTCGTAGATCTCCTTTCAATGGCTCCTAGTTCTGACACACACACTTGCTCATGCATGAAGAAGTTCAACCACATATGATTACTTATTATCTCTTGCTGCTGTAGCTTCAATCCTCCATACAATCTTGCACCAGCTCTCTAATCAATCTCTTGCTTCTTCTTATTCTTGCTTTTCTTGTTCGTTGTTAACCATTTCCATAAGTAATCTCCTCAATATATAGGAGAAGATTGATTAGTTACTTGGATAGGGAATGATCCCAAGATATCTGGAAAGTCAGTATTTTGCCAACCATTCGAACTCCAACTCACCCTTCTAGAAGATTC
>ML802518.1:276773-287294 GCA_009831015.1 Picea engelmannii | reverse complement strand
CACTTCATATCAATATTTAAGCGAATAAATACCCGGCGGGGTGACTGGCCGTTGCACATGCCTGGCATGCGTGTCCATACCACGGCGCCCAGTACCCTCAACCGCCAACTGCCACGATATCCCTTGTGACACCCCATCCGGGGAACAGTAAGGACTTATTTGAAACGAAAAAGATTGAGCTAAAATTTACAGACTGTGATAGAATGTGATCCAAAACCAGCTGGAAAGTGAGCCCCGATCCGAAAGTGGAAGAATTCATTATAGAAGATGACGATTTCCATGCAAGCAAGTGTCGAATCGTTGTCTTTGCTATGGGGAGTTAATGGGGGTAAGGCCTTGGAGAGCTCCAAGGGGGCGAGGCTCCAGGCACGAGCAAGAAATTCCATTGGTTCTTTTGGAATTTCTGGAGCTACACTTACACATGCTAATTTCTCCTCCTCGTGGATGATGTTATCGTCCACCGGGACTCGGGAGTGCATGCATTCATATAAAACTGAAAACATAAAATCGTAATGGCCCTTGCCCACCACACTGTTATGGCGAGCCCGTAGCAATGGCCTTTCCCACCACATGGTTATAGTTTTCCACCCTCGGTTATTGAAAATGAAATGTACGAGAGCCAGAAAATGAAACGCTCAGGTAATTCAAAGGTTAAACGAAAATGAAACGCTCAGGTAATTCAAAGGTTAAACGAAAATGAAAAGCTCAGGTAATTCAAAGGTTAATCGTTTAACATGGCAATCATATAGTGTTACAGTAACCTTTTAATATGATTAGGTATATGTTAAAAAGTAAACAGTTTAACGGATGCATTTAAAAATACAAGGAAGTTGTGAAGAGTAAATCACATTCATTGATTTGGGAGGACAACTAAGAATATGCCAACATTTTCAATTGATAGCCATCAAATTAGAATTTTAGATTAAAAAGTGATTAATTGTGCTCATTACCAATAGGTATACGCCTTTCGGCGTAAAAATCGTAATGGCCCTTGCCCACCAAACTGTTATGGCGAGCTCGCAGCAATGGAAAGCCCGCAGCAATGGCCTTTCCCACCACATGGTTATAGTTTTCCACCCTCGGTTATCGAAAATGAAACGTACGAGAGCCAGAAAATGAAAGATATCGCACGAGGGCATCCTTGCCTCGAAAGAGCCCTATTAAATAACACGAAAGAAGTATTAGAGAAGAGAGTTAACTATGGAAATAAAGCGATTATTGAAACCTAGCCATCAACACAAGGTTTTTCTATAAAGGACAAATCCACTCTATGACAAATCCACTCTATGATAAGCCTCACCAAAATCTATTTTCAACGAATGAATTTGTAGACTAATTCGTTGGCGTTCTCAAAGCTCTCCCATGATGTCAAAGAAGTATGAAGAATATGTATTCTCTGAATAATTAGCGTGGTTTTCTCAGGTTGAACAATACGTGTCATAATCTTTTGAATCATCAAGGAAAGAACTTTGTCCAATATATTATAAAATACATTTAAGTAATGTTATCATACCTTAATTTTGTAGGTCACCCAATCTTAGTGCGAAAAACATCCTTTTCCATGAACACTATATCATGTCCACTCATGATCCACATTTTCCCAATCATTAATTTTGTATCTCATCCATTCTAACTGTGAAAAACTTCCTTTTACATGCACAATATATCATGTCCAACAACGATCCACATTGTTTTAAGACTTCACTCATGATCCTATCATGTCCACTCATGATGCACATTTTTCCAATCATTAATTTTGTAGCTCACCCATTCTAACTCTGAAAAAGGCTCACCCATTCTAACTCTGAAAAAGATCCTTTTCAATGCACAATATATCATGTCCAACGACGATCCACATTGTTTTAAGACTTCACTCATGATCCACATTTTTTCAATCATTAATTTTGTAGCTCACCCATTCTCACTGTGAAAACCTTCCTTTTCCATGCACAATATATCATGTCTAACCACGATCCACATTGTTTTACGACTTCAGAGTGTATACCATCTATAACAATAGATTTCCCATTCATTTTTTTAAGCATTTATGAGGTTTTTCAGAGTATATTCAACCTATAGAATGCCCCTCTCGGTCCTCCATACTTCATAATTTATACGGAGACAACCTTTTTCGTTCTTCGATAGCAACCACATTGCTATCTAATATAGGGTCGTTAGTAAAACGTTTTGGGAAGTGAAGGCCATACATTTTTCTAATCTAATATAGTTTTCAGTCACGATATCCTTGGGATTTCTCAAACCTATTCTTTTTTCATATCTAACGTGGACTTGCTAGCGAAAAAGTTTGAGAAGTGAAGGCCACACATTTTATGAAGTCTTATTCATGATATCCTTAGTGTTTATAAACGTCTTATTCTTTCAAAACCAATTTTATATTTAATAAAGTAAAATTAAATTTTAGATGACTCATAACTTTATCACCTTCTTTAATCCAATTTTAATACAATATAATATTCAACAACAAAACATACAATTTATTATTAACCATTGTAAACTTTCATAAATATTATCAATTTAAATATATTTATATAAAAAAAATGATATTTTTCAAAACAAAAAATTAATCATCATAAAATTTAATTCTTGAAAAAAGCCAAAAATAAATAAATTAGTAATTGGTGAAAATTGGCCCCACAAACCACAAAAATACCATGGTAGACATTATTTACAAGGGAGCATCCTCCTAATAAAATATTCAACAACAAAACATACAATTTATTATTAACCATTGTAAACTTTCATAAATATTATCAATTTAAATATATTTATATAAAAAAAATGATATTTTTCAAAACAAAAAATTAACCATCATAAAATTTAATTCTTGAAAAAAGCCAAAAAAAAAAAATTAGTAATTGGTGAAAATTGGCCCCACAAACCACAAAAATACCATGGTAGACATTATTTACAAGGGAGCATCCTCCTAATAAAATCTAGGTAATAAAGATGAATTATACAGCTAAAATTTCAATATTTTTATTTGGTCAAATATTATTTGATAATGATCTTAGTGATGATTAACTTCAAACAAAAGATACATTCATTTATCATAACTATAAAATAAATTAATTGCTTTGATTTTTCATAATATTTCCATAATTTAAGAACCTCGAAATGAAATTTCAACTTTTTTGATTATTATGGGTTAAGAAATTATGGAGCTTAGTTTTATTGCACATGTTTTGAAATTTAGACCTATATTTTTGTGATATGGGATTTATAAAACAAAGTGATTTTCATCTTTTACTTTATTCATCTCAAATATTTTAGTCATTCTTTCTTGGTAGAGTATTTTAGGTCCTTTTAGGATGGCTTGTTTTATTATTAAGAAAATGAAAAATTGTTCTTATATTTGCAATAATAGAAATATAATATTGATATTTCAATTGGCTAATGACCTCTTTGTAGTAAAGATATTACTTTTTTTTTTGTTTGTAAGTGACTGTAAGAGCCTATATTACTAAAGGAGGGTTATGATACAAAAAAGGGGGACTCCCTAGTCTGCCAAAAAGGAAACTGGACAAGAGGTTCCCAACTTCCATTTACTGAAATAAACGAGGGGTGTGACTGGACTGCCACCATGGGAAACCAACGCAGTCCTACCATATCCAGTTTTTGAAAAGATAAGCACAACATACATGAGAAAAAAAGAAATTGAGACTCACACTAGACTTACCAGACTGACTTGACAATAGACTAACCAGACACTAGTACACAACAATGATGTGTTTCTTTCCTTCATCCTCCTGGCCCTTGTTCTCCTCCTTCTGAGAGATTGTACAAGTCTTTCGGATATGTGTTGGCTCTCCATTTCCGTCAGCTGACGTGATGTCCATGTGACGGGCGTAGCGTAGGTAGAGGTGGAATTTTGCAGCCAACCAATCCATCTTGGCTTTCTAGTCCTTCTCGGCCTTAGCTAGCAGTTTGGTAATGGTTTCCAAATTGTTGAGGTGACTCAAGATTTCATTGAGTAGTTTCTTGTGTTCCTTGTTGTCCTCTCGTTTCGTGTTTTCGATTTTCGAGCTTACCTTATCGATCATCATATATTTTATCCACTCCATCTCCACCTTTTTGTGGTAGAGGGTTTCCCTGGGCTACGTGGCTCCCGGGTCTGTAACCCAGTCTACTTCCTGTGTCAAAGCATCCCATGCTTTTCCCATGTGTTTGTCTTTGATTTCCTTTTCCCACCGGGTAATGGAAACTTTTCCTTTCGATCAAAACCAGAGTATCAAAGGTGCCCTCCACGTCTTTTGCCTCCTGCTCCATCCTTGAAACTCGTCGAGCACTATTCAAAGTTTCCTTCCCCAAAGGGTGTCTTTTGATGTGTGTTTGCTTCATTCGCACCATCATATCTGGCCTATGGAAACTCCTTTGTTGGATTCTCACCCTGTTCCTGTATACACATGGGTTCCTCCTTTCCCTACCCTTGTATATGTGGTATCCCCTGTAGTTGCGCTCTTCTTGTTTGCATCTATTTATGTTGTTTCTTCTCTTATTGAACTTCCATTGTTGCGGGATTGTCCTTCCAATCAAGGTCTTCCCATAGAGGTGAACCTTCCCGTCCTTTTTCCCAGTCACGGTATATATGGTACTGATGCCTCGGTCGTTATCCCTATATGGGCCCTTACCCCTGCTCGCTTGATAACCTACTATGCTACTCCCCGTACCTGGTCTTTGGCATGGTGTATCGATATTGGTCTGTGTCAAACCCTCTTGCCTTACCTTATCCGTTGGATGTTATTTTCCATCAATACTTTCCCATGGTCTTTCCCCACATTTCTTACTGTTGACATGACCTTGTTGTCATACCCTCGCCTGTTGTATAATCTGATCCTCCATTGTAATTGGTGTTCGAGTGTTCTGTAGTCATATCCTACCTGGGTCCTTCATACCTTTCGATGGGCCTTTCACTTCCCTCCTCAATGTGACCTTCCTTGCTTAAGTGTCATCACGATATTTTGTCACTAGCTCGATGCAGTTTGTTCTGAATTTTCCATTCTGGATGTTGATCCAAGTAGTTTCTAGTTCTGGTCCTTCCTTGCTAACCCCCTCATTGGTGATTCTGTCTGCCAGGCCATTCGCTGACCTTCATACCAAGAGAAACTCTATTGTGTTCATCGTTTGCAGTTGCTCCTCGATTTTTTGTAGGGAGTGTGCCAAGCGCCAGTGTCTCTGAACCTTTCCCACTTTGGTGCCATTTTGGAGTCTCTTCACCATGTTGATAACCAAGGTGGAGTCACCTTCCACGATAGTCTGTGTCATCCTTTCACGACTTAGAATTTCGTGACCGAGCTCCAAGGCTCCAAATTCCGCTACATTGTTGGTTGTGTTTCCCATACTCCCAACGTACATCTGGATAATGTTACCACCCCTATCTCTAATCAACCCTCCCATCCATGTCATTCATGGGTTTCCTTTTGCTGCCCCATCAAAATTCAACTTGAGGAACCCTATCGGAGGGGGTGTCCAGTTGCGCTCTCCTATTTGGAGTTGCGGTGGCTACCCTACCTGTGTTTTGTTTCTCTCGTATTTTATTTGAAAATATTCCAGGATGCGAGAGTCCTGAATTGTGAGTTGTGCTTTTCTAGTCTGGCAATTGCGGCTCTACACCATTTCTTGTATTTGTGAGATTATTTTGTCCTTGAGTTTCCCTTCCGAAAGGCTTTCATTTCTGAAGATGTGTCGATTCCTTTATTTCCATATTTTCCATATGATCATCCCCAGCATGAGATTCCAGCAAAGGTTCACCATTTCATTTTTTCTGTAACTCTCCTTCCATTTGTTGATGGTTGCATTGATGTTACCTCGGGTCCTATTGGACTGGAGAAAGATACCTTCCCCCCAATCCTAGATCTATGCTCAGTAATTACAATCATTGAGGAGGTGATTCGTTGTTTCTTCCTTAGCTTGACAGAGGTGGCATCGTGATGGGCTTAATAAACCCATTTTCCTTAGGTTTTCCCACGTTAGAATTCGATTGTGCAGTACTATCCATTTGAATATTTTGATTTTTGGCCATTGGGGGAGGCCCCAAATCTTTCCCCATTGTTGTGTTGGATCTTCTTTGTCCTGATCCACGATGTAATTTTGAGCTTCTTTTAAGTTGAATTCCCCACCATTTTTCCTGGCCCATCTTAATTAGTCCTCTTCTTCTCAAACTACAATTTTCCTTTTCCCCAATTCCTACTCCACGTCTTTCGTTATTGTTGCGATCAGGTCTCTATTTTGTGGATTGAGTTTGTCCCTGATCCTCCATATGTAGCGATCATTTTCTTGTTTCCAGTAGTGATGGATTTTGATTTTGCCTTGCGCAGTCATTTCCTGTTGGAATTCCTCCCTGTCTGGATTTTCCATTATGGGTTCATGTTGCCATGCATCCTCCCAAAATCTGGTTGTTTTACCATTCCTCACTTCCCAAAAGTTGTGTTTCTGGATCCAAGTTTTTTTGCGCCAGGCTAGATTCCATTTGGTTGATCCCTCCCTTGTGCCAATATAACAAATTTGATCCTGGTCATTGATGTCTGGGGCATACTTGGCCTTCCAGAAGTTTTCCCACGGTGATGCTATTTCTTTGACCCATATCCACCAGAGTTTCTCTCCGTAGTCTTCGTTGGTTACTTGTGGGTCTTGTAACCCCAGGCCTTCTTTGCATTTTGGTTTGCAAACCTTCCCCCAGACCACTAGGGCCCATTTTTTATTATTCTCTGCTCCTTGCCATAGGAATTCCCTTTGGATGGCTCTTATTGTTTGTAGTATTCCCTTGGGAGCGAGAAACACTAACATCATATAGGTCGGAATTGCTTGAAGAACCTCTTTGGTCAGGATAAGTCTCCCCACTAGGTTGAGGAATTTGAAAGTCCAGTTTATCACCCTCTCTTGTAGTTTGTTGATCACTCCTTCCCATGTTTCCATTTTGCATGCTATGTCTGACAGGGGGATTCCCAAGTATTTTGTTGGGAACGTTTCGCATTCAAACCCCAAGATGTTTTCTAGGTTCCTTTTAATTGCAGGGTTGGTATTGAAGAAATAGATCATGGATTTTATGGGTTCCCCAAACACTTATAATATTCTTTTATAGGATTTTTCTTCCTTAACCGTGGGTGTGCCATGGAGTAAGGTGTCATCAACGAATTGTCGGTGCATCGAGGTAGGGCAGTTTTCGAATGGTTTGATGCTTGCTATTATCGCTCAGTTTGTAGTCTAGGTCAGGCAAATGAAAGGTAAGGATCAAACTGGCATAACAGGAGCTTCCCCACCCACTGTCACCTCGATGGGGGGCTCTTTCTATTTAGGGTGGCTAAACCCAAGGGAGACATCCTTGGAAATCTGGGGTTTTGAAAGGCAAAGGATTAAAGGATCAAGGTAACTTTTCCCTTTCACGGATTACCACCAAGAAGATAGTCAAGATGAAGATAACCCACAGAATAGGCACCTATTTGCGAGACAAGGAAACAATAAAACTAATGCATGCAAATAGTGGTTATCACTTCATAGATTCATGCCTATCAACTTTTAATATACATGAACATAAATAGCAGTAATTATTGACGAAGTCAATGATTGCAAAAATGACTATGGCTTATAATATTACTTCTGAGTAAACACTGGAAATGATATAGCACTGAATGTATATAATCAATCTTTGAATTAACACCATGCATCAAATATCATTAAAAGCTCATACAAGACAAGAGTGTTGTGTCAAGCTCACTAGAGGTGATGACAACCTTCTTTAAGGTTAGTTTGGTAGACAAGGAGCTCAACATTTTGCAAATAGGTCAATGAAAAGTATCAACACATCAATGTCTATCATTGGATGACTTAGCCACAACGTTTTCAATCAACTTAGAGTTCAAACAAGGCATGACATCATCATAAATCTAGGGTTAGTTAGATGTTAGGGTTTCAAATTTAAGAAGTTTGAAAGTGTTGTTTTGGCAAAAGAAGCTCAACGTTGGAGAGGTAGACTAGTGACTTAGGGTATTATGGAGTCAAGAAGCAAGGGCTAGGTCTTGGGGGAATCTAAATCTAAGGACAAGACAGTTAGGCTCTATGGTGCTGCAATGGCAGGGCCATAGAGTCAAAACCCTAAGGGGAGGAGGCTCATTCCGGTGTTGCTTAAGCAAGGCCTCATGCTCCTCCCTCTTTCCTTAAAAATCCTTGGCAAAAAAAAAATAATGCTAGCTTCAAAACATAAATCTAGGGGTGGAAAGTGTTGCAAGGGCAAGGCCTTTCGAACCCTAAAAGTCAAAACCCTAGGTGTAAAATCAATTAGGCCTAGGACGTCTTCTTTCTTCAACTTATGTTCAAAAGCTAACTCAGAAAAAGGGGAATCAGTGTAGCAACGGCTAGGCTATATCCTCCTTAATCAATGGCTAAAACAAGTTTTCTACCATGGGGACATATAGCAAGGACCTAATTGTGTGCTTGCTACCTAGGGTTTCAATGATTAAGCAAAATAATAACAATGTAACAATAAATGAAAGAGATTTAACCTACAACCATTCATTTAAGAAGTTTTGCATGAGAAATACACCTACAAATCAATGCAGATCTTATCAAACCCTAGTTGTAAACCTTCCAATGATAGAAAACACCATAAAAATGGAAAAGATGATCCTCCACAAGAGTAGCGCCTCACTTCCAAGAGAAAAATACCAAGACAAAAGACTAAAAATGATTCTCTCACAAGAAAGTGAGTTGTGTTATGTAAAAATGAGAGGCAACGTCCTCCATTTATATCATCCTAACGACCTTTAATTACAAAATAGGTCATTTAAAGCAACCGACAAGGCTGACTAACAATATTACACTATTTGTCCCATTAAATGCTAAAAACGTCACAATATGAGCTCAAAAAGGGAGACGTCAGGCCCCTCTAAGGGAGACGTTGGTCGTTTTTGGGCAAGATCAGCATCCAAGAAGCAGAACGTTAGCCCTTCTAGGGCTTCTCCAAGCTGCCACACGTGCCAAATGACCCCAGCACACTGCCACATGCTCCATAAAAATGTCCAGCTACCTCTGGTGACGTCTTGTCCATCAAAAGCAATCGTCCCATCTGCAGTGGGTGATCCCCCTTAGGTCGGTCTCTGCTATGGTGTCTTGGTGGAACGTCCTTCTCTCTTCTTCATGGAAATTCTCATCACAACGTTTCCCTACCTCTGTTATCCCAACAACCATCTAATGGTCTCTTCAGCCCCATGGAGGTTTGAACTAATCATATCCCCATGTGTACCAGTCCACTGGTACCTGTCCACCGGGTGTGGTCCTGCACATCAAAGACTACGCCCTCCATGGGCTCATCAGTCCCTGGGATCATAGCAATGTCAGCCATATTTCATCATTAAATTTATCAAATACATGCATGAAATCCCTAGCATATCATCTAAGAGCTCAAAGACATTACACAGATCTACTATACAAACCTGAAGAAGACCAACAGAATAAACTATTGGGATAATACCCACAAGAGATGGAAAGTTTCCTCAGAAGATCATTCAAGCCATGTTTTATGAGGTGATATGGTCTAGGGATGTCCAGTCATAGTAAGATCAAGGGCAGGTGTTGTCTGTGGGTGCCTTTGTAGGAGGCGAGTTGTACCCGTCATGTATGCATTTTTTTCAAGCCCTTTATTGCCTTTATTTTTCTTTTATTTCTTTTCTTTCTTTTTGAGTTCAAGGTCTGGCCAGAGGACACTGCCTTGGCATGGTGACCAGAGCTGACAGTGTTACTAACTGGTATCTTCGCAGAAATGATAAGGTTGCCTCGTGATGAGACCCCCTTTCCCTTGGCCATGCAACCAAAGATCACTGCCCTAGCGTGGTGACCAGATAACGACAATTTCATACTGCTGGATACCTATAAACATAATGGGTCGGCTCGTGATGAGACCTCCCATCCTCTTGGTTAGGTCTTGTTTTATTATTTTTCTTAGCGTCCCTTTAGTTTCTTATCGAGAGGCCTTTTATTGTCTTCTCGGGGATCCCTGGGCGAAGCATCTCTAGGTTTCATTTCCTATGGATTTTATCTTTTACCAGCTGCTTTTACCCCCTGGGCCTTTAGCCCCTTCTTCCCACAAGACAAAGTGTAACCCCAAAGGTCATCCTAATGGCCGGACTAGGGGAATGGGATAGATGTGCGGGAGACAAGATGAAAATTGATAGAGTGGTGGGAGCGGATGATGGCTCTGCAAATCCCCCTTGGTGGCTAACCAAAACCCATGAATACAATCTTTCTAAGTCACTCCATCAATCACCCAAACAATGGTTAAGTGGATTAGTGTAAGATCAAAGCAGTTATCAGAAATGACAGGAACCTAACACATATATAAGAAGGTTATAACGATCAAACACGACACATACCTGTTGGATTACTGAGAGGGGGGGTGAATCAGTAATAGAGCAATTTAACCATATAATCCAAGTGTTATATCAATGAAGCATTATTATCCAATAACTGCAGAGTAAATAAGCAATGAACAAATGAACAATCATACACATA
>ML802518.1:243596-276673 GCA_009831015.1 Picea engelmannii | reverse complement strand
CATCTTCATCTATGCATTCTCATCAAGGAAAATACATATTATATTACATCAATCATCAATCAATAAATCCTTTGACATCAATCAATCACTTGACATAAATCAATGACATCAATCAATCAAACCATTGGCATCAATGACAACATGATCCAACAATACCATGATACCTTGGACCAATTACCTCATGGAGCAAGAGTCTTCTCCGATGCAAGTCCAAGTCGATGGTGATGGAAGTTGTTGCTGTTGATAGGACAAATCTGGTGAAGAAGAAGAGAGATGGTCCCTCCAGGGCCATGCTCAGGTCAATCCTGCTCTCGGTACTTCATGTCTAGGACCTGTGGGCCTCGAGACATGATCTCCTAGCTATCCCTAGATATCGGGGATAAACATCTGGCTCCAACTCGGGGACATGTTCTCACCATAGAGTGCATGAGAACCTCAGCATCTCTGGCATAAAAGTGCAGACCTTCTCACACTTGACAAGAAAGCATCAGCGAAAAACGGTGGGTTGGTATTGCCACCCTGCAAAATAATACATGTATATGCAGTAATCACAAATGTAAATGGAAAGTAAAACACTTACCTGTACTTACCTATTGGCTGCATGTTGGTGTAATCAAACAACCAGTGAAGCCAACCCAGTAATGTTCCTTGATACCTGCCTTTGTGCTTCATCATAAACCAGAACAGTGATAAGTCAAGCACAAAATTGTCATGAGTTACCAAGTATATCATATCCTCAGACAAGTTAGAATCTAACTCATGGAGGTGGGCGGGAGGGATAAAATCTTGCCAAGTCCATCTCTGAGAAAATGATTCTATCCAATCCAAGAAAGGGTCATAAAAAATACAAGGTTCAGAAAACTGACTCAAAGGGCCTGTAAACTGGCTACCTAGGGCATCCTCATACTGTGAAGTCAAGGAAGGGATCGACAAAGTTTTAGTAGATGACTGACAAACTAAAAAGGGAAAATTAAAAAACTGACTGAGACACACAGTACCCAACCAACCCTTGGATTTCAAGGTTTGCCTAAAGGGAAACTCAACATTAAAAATATACTTCCGGAGAACACCTTTAACAGACAGGCATGATAAAGTAACAACAGGTGGCCGGAGTGAAAATTTATGAGAGACTTTCCTTAGGCAAACAGTGTTCTCACTTGTATCAAAATTTGAGCACAGTGGTGGTTGGCAATCATCTTCATGAAAGGAGTCCAAGTGCTCAGAGGGGTACTCATCAAACATCTCAAGGTAAGACTAAAAATCATCAGGAGAATTAGGCACTAGGTCATCCTTTGTTTTTTGAAAAGTACAGGTAAAAATCTCATCTCCTTGTTGCCATTGGTTAGGAGTAATCTGTTGTGACAACTGCAAGGGAAACGACTAGAAATGACTCTCAGTGTCATAGATGGGATCCAGGCTATAAACAACTATATCCCACCTACGTCTCCCAACATGTATGAACTCATCGATGTTATCAACAGTGTCACTACCTATGTCACAACATACAGGATTTGAGGCTTCTGAAAATTCATCTTCCTCCTCCTCTTCATCGCAGAGTAAAGCATCATCGAAAACTAAGGGAGGAGGGTAACTTACTGTTTCTTCTCGCACAGGAACTTCGAGGACTTCGGTGTTTTCAGCATGTGTCATTGTTTCATCCTCATGAATTGATTCTCTATCTTTGATTGTACAGCAAGGGCCATCATCTTTGCTCAAAGCTTTCTTTTCTGCTTCATCTTTTGAATCAAGGAACACGGTATGATTGGAATTCTGAAGTGGAAAGAAACTAACCTCATCTTCACTTTGCTATACAGGAGAAACGGTTTATTGGATGACCTCGTCAGAGGGAGCATCACAGGTGGACACTTCATCTTCTTGCTTAGGTTCTTTCTCCTTAATCACGTCCTTCTTTTGCTGATCGAAAACTTGTTCCCTTCTTTGTTGCGTATCTTCAACAAATGTTTTATGGGAAACGAGTTTTATCAAGCTAAGAGTGTCCATGGTGATAGCATTGATTCCAGATGAGATGAGATTCTTTTCGATCTGAATGGCCATGTTGTGAGCCTGTGCAAGTGTTTTCAGATTCCTTTTTTTTAGGAGGAAACTCAAATGCCCTTGAAGTCCATTAGTATAGAGATAAACGAGGTACTTTCCTTTAGGGCGATGGCTTTCAGGAATTTGGTAAAATAATTTCTGGAACCTAAAACCCAAAACTTTGACAACTTCATAATTTGCTTGTTTTATGCCTTCAAGCTCTTTCAGCAATGATTGTACATCTTTCAATTTCAAATCCCATCTTGCAAGGAAGATCTCTTCAAAATGGTCCATAGATGCAATGCTAGCTGCTGGAAGGTTATCATACCATTTTTTAGCCCCTTCATGCAGGGAGGCAGAGAAGAGTTTCATCACCAAGTCTTCAGCTTCGTCTCTGATAGGGTAGTATTGAAAGAATTCCCAAAATTTGCTCACGTGATAATCGGGACTTTCTCCATCGAGGCCAAAGAATCTAGGGAGAGAATTCTTATAAGAGAGAGGAATTTTTCTGGGATAGCCTGGGATTTTACTCATATCCAAAGGTTTGTAGTTTCCTGGATCGCATTGTGAAGTCATAGTCGGCTTCATCATTAGTGGAGTCGCCAGATAGTTTTCCTAAAACTATCAAAGAATAGGGGGGAAAAGTTGTAGTGGAGTCGCCAGGTAAGCTTGTAAGAAAAGGTATTTGAGGCAAGGCTTACCAAAGGATTTGTCGTTTGAGGAAGATTGACTCAGTGTTCCCCAACAACGGCGCCAAAATGTTATCACTCAGTTTGTAGTCTAGGTCAGGCAGCTGAAAGGTAGGGATCAAACTGGCGTAACAGGAGCTTCCCCACACACTGTCACCTTGATGGGGGTCTCTTTCTATCTAGGGTGGCTAAACCCAAGGGTGACATCCTTGGGAATATGGGGTTTTGAAAGGCAAAGGATTAAAGGATCAAGGTAATTTTTCCCTTTCACAGATTACCGCCAAGAAGATAGTCAAGATGAAGATAAACCACAGAATAGGCACCTGTTTGCGAGACAAGGCAACAATAAAACTAATGCATGCAAATAGTGGTTAGCACTTCATAGATTAATGACTATCAACTTTTAATATACATGAGCATAAATAGCAGTAATTATTGATGAAGTCAATGATTGCAAAAATGACTATGGCTTATAATATTACTTCTCAATAAACACTGGAAATGATATAGCATTCAATGTATATAATCAATCTTTGAATTAACACCATTCATCAAATATCATTAAAAGCTCATACAATACAGGAGTGTTGCGTCAAGCTCACTAGAGGTGACGTTAGCCTTCTTTAAGGTTAGTTTGGTAGACAAGGAGCTCAACGTTTTGCAAAAAGGTCAATGAAAATTATCAACACATCAATGTCTATCATTGGTTGACTTAGCCACAACGTTTTCTATCAACTTAGTGTTCAAACAAGGCATGACGTCATCATAAATCTAGGGTTAGTTAGACGTTAGGGTTAGTTAGGGTTTCAAATTTAAGAAGTTTTAAAGTGTTGTTTTGGCAAAAGAAGCTCAACGTTGGAGAGTTAGACTAGTGCCTTAGGGTATTATGGAGTCAAGAAGCAAGGGTTAGGTCTCGGGGGAATCTAAATCTAAGGACAAGAGAGTTAGGCTCTATGGTGCTGCAATGGCAGGGCCATAGAGTCAAAACCCTAAGGGGAGGAGGCTCATTCCGATGTTGCTTAAGAAATGCCTCATGCTCCTCCCTCTTTCCTTAAAAATCCTTGGCAAAAAAAAAAAAAGGCTAGCTTCAAAACATAAATCTAGGGGTGAAAAGTGTTGCAAGGGAAAGGCCTTTCAAACCCTAAAAGTCAAAACTCTAGGTGTAAAATCAATTAGGCCTAGGACGTCTTCTTTCTTCAACTTATGTTCAAAAGCTAACTCAGAAAAAGGGGAATTAGTGTAGCAACGACTATGCTATATCCTCCTTAATCAATGGCTAAAACAAGTTTTCTACCATGGGGACATATAGCAAGGACCTACTTGTGTGCTTGCTACCTAGGCTTTCAATGATTAAGCAAAATAATAAAAATATAGCAATAAATGCAAGAGATTTAACCTACAACCATTCATTTAAGAAGTTTTGCATGAGAAATACACTTACAAATCAATGAAGAGCTTATCAAACCCTAGTTGTAAACCTTCCAATGATAGAAAACACCATAAAAATGCCAAAGATGATCCTCCACAAGAGTAGCACCTCACTTCCAAGAGAAAAATACCAAGACAAAAGACTAAAAATGATTCTCTCACAAGAGAGTGAGTTGTGTTATGTAAAAATGAGAGGCAATGTCCTCCATTTATATCATCCTAATGACCTTTAATTACAAAATAGGTCATTTAAAACAGCCGACAAGGCTGACTAACAATATTACACTATTTTTCATATTAGATGCTAAAAATGTCACAATATGAGCTCAAAAAGGGAGATTTCAGACCCCTCTAAGGAAGACGTTGGCCCTTTTTGGACAAGATCAACATCCAAGAAGCAGAACGTTGGCCCATCGAGGGCTTCTCCAAGCTACCACACATGCCAAATGACCCCAACACACTGCCACACACTCCAGAAAAACGTTCAGCTGCCTCAGGTGACGTCCTGTCCATCAAAAGAAATCATCCCATTTGCAGTGGGTGATCCCCCTTAGGCCGGGCTCTGCTATGGTGTCTTGGTGGAACGTCCTTCTGTCTTCTTCATGCAAATGCTCATCACAACGTTGTCCTGCCTCTGCCATGCTAGCAACCATCTGATGGGCTCTTCAACCCCATGGAGGTCTGAACTAATCATATCCCCATGTGTATCGGTCCACTGGTACCTGTCTATCGGGTATGGTCCTGCACATCAAATACTACGCCCTCCATGGGCTCATTAGTCCTTGGGATCATAGCAAAGTCAGTCATATTTCAACATTAAATTTATCAAATACATGCATGAAATCCCTAACATATCATCTAAGAGCTCAAAGACATTACACAGATCTACTATACAAAGTTGAAGAAGACCAACAGAATAACCTATTGGGCTAATACCCACAAGAGATGGAACGTTTCCTCAGAATACCATTCAAGCCATGTTTTATGAGGTGATATGGTCTAGGGATATCTAGTCACAGTAAGACCAAGGGAAGGTGTTGTCTGTGGGTGACTTTGTAGGAGGCGAGCTGTACCCATCATGGATGCATTTTTTTCAAGCCCTTGATTGCCTTTATTTTTCTTTTATTGCTTTTCTTTCTTTTCTACTTCAAGGTCTGACCAGAGGACACTGCCTTGGCGTGGTGACCAGAGATAACAGTGTTACCCACTGGAATCTTCGCAGAAATGATAAGGTTGGCTCATGATGAGACCCCCTTTCCCTTGGCCATGCAACCAAAGGTCACTTCCCTGGCGTGGTGACCAGATAATGGCAATGTCATTGTTATCACTTAAATTTCGTCCGCACATGGCGACAAGAACTCCACATCATCAAAACAACAATGAAGTCATTCATGGCACTGAATTAATCTCACAACTTTCCAAAAGGGTAAAAAACTATACAAAGTAACCAAAAATTGAAGGGCGCTTTGCAGTAGTTTGGTGCGCGCGCACATGCACAGGACAAGAATGTATTATACGCGCATGCACGCACGACACGCGACTGTCAGCGCAAAAACTCGTGCACCTGCTAAAAGGACGCATTTATTGAATTGGTCGGCCTCCCAACCACTTACGGACCAGCTCCCAATCTGATTTGACTCCCAAATCCGAGCTGAATCCGCAGGGTAAGCGGGTTAATGACCTAATGAAGCCCTAAAGAGCCCCTTTTCACACTTTGAAGAGGTTACATAATCACCCGGTGATCTGCTATAAAAAGCCATGAATGAACATTTTTTTCACAAGGAATTTCAAGTATTGTTATGCTGCTAAGATTGTCAAGGGCTCATTCTTTGACGATAACACATTGGCAACATTTCATAGAGCCATTCGCCTCTCCATTGACTGGATGTGCTGGGAGTTCTTTCACCATCAGTCTCATTTCTTCGCATTGTAAGGAAAGCAAGTTTGTGAGGGCCTCAAGAGCCTTCCTTTAGGGGAAGAAGGAACCACAGTTCTCTTCCTTCATCGTGCTCTGACTTCATCAATTGACCAGCTCAAAACCATTGGTGATATCGGTGTCTTTTTTGTGTTTATTGTTTCTTTATCCATATGTTCACAGTTTTAGTTTGTTTTTATTTAATTATTGCTTGTAGTTTATTTTATTTCCTCTAACCCTTCCTTCCACAGCTGTCATGCTCTGCAAGACTCAACAGGGCATGTAAGCACCCTCGATTTGCTCACCAAGTGACGAATTGGGTGCGAACAGATTGGCGACTCCACTGGGGAGTAGGTATCAATTCCTCCCTCATTTGGGTTTATTTTGCCCCCGTCAACACCGACTTTCCTGACGAACATCTCTTTTACATCACTTCCGATGACCCTTGGTATGGCGAACTTCTCGTCTACCTACGAACTCAAAAGTTTGGTCAGCACCTTTCACGAGATGATCGTCGGCATATTCACCATCAAGCCCCCCGCTATCTCCTCATCGGAGACATCCTATATCGGCGGGGCGTAGACACCATTCTTCGTCATTGCCTAACTATTGATGAGGCCGACAGAGTCTTAAATGATTGCCACAGTGGCGCCTGTGGGGGCCATATTTTGGGTATATCCACAGCTCAAAAGATTATCTGAGCCAGTTACTTTTGGCCCACATTGTTTCATGATTGCGTTCATGCCATGAAACGCTGTAAGCAATGTCATCTCTACGCCAACAAAGCCCGAGCTCCCCCCGCTCTTCTTCACCCTGTCATTGCTGCGGGCCCTTTTTGTAAATGGGGCATTGACTGTATGACTTGTAATCCCCCCTCCAGCAATGGTCACAAATACATTGTTGTCGCCGTTGATTACTTCACCAAATGGGCCGAAGCTATGCCCACTTTCAACAACACCGCTGACACTGCAGCACGTTTTTTCTTTAATCACGTCATATCCCGTTTTGGCGTACCACTCCAGCTCGTTTCCGACCATGGAAAACACTTCGAGAATGAGATCTTCATCGAAATCTCATCTTGGTTAGGATTCTCTCATGATTTTTCCTCACCATATTACCCTCAGTCAAACGGACAGGTCGAGGCAGTAAACAAAGTCCTCAAGACCATGTTACAGCGCACAGTTAATAAACATAAAACCAATTGGCATCACATGTTATTTTCCGCACTATGGGTTTATTGAACGGAAGTAAAGACCACCACGGGTTTCACGCCATTCCATTTAGTCCATGGGGTTGAGGCAACTCTTCCCATTGAGTGTGAAATACCTACCTTACGCACTGCAATTGAGCTATTACCTGACACTGCTCCAATGGAGCAGCGTTTGTTGAACTTGGAGTCGCTAGATGAAGATCGTCGATCTTCATTACAGAACAACGAGGCAGCTAAAAAATGATCCAAATCTATCTTTGATCTCCATGTCAACCTTCGTTCATTCCGCGAAGGCGACCTCGTCTTGGCCTATGATATCGCTCATGATACCTTTGGCCATGGCAAATTCGAATCACTTTGGAATGGCCCTTACATCATCCAACATTGCCTCACAAAAGGCGCATACATCCTGGCCTCCCCTGAAGGCCTCTCACTCAAGGAACCCGTCAATGGGTTATACCTCAAGAAATTTTATGCTTAAAAGTAGTCACACTACTTTAGGTCATTTCTTTTTCTAGTGTTTTTAATCTTTTTTCTCTCACCCCTCTCGTCTAAAACTATCCTTTGTGCTATTGACAGATGCTTCCTTCACCAGCCTACCACATTGGTTACGCCGACGGCACCAGCCGTTGGACACAAAATCTCACTTCGGCGGCTTGGGCTTTATATACCCCCTCACATGAAATGCTACATTCCAGCGGCATATGTTTGGGGTCAGCAACCAACAACCAAGACGAATACACTGTTGTCATTGGCCTCTTGACCGACGCCCAGCATCATCATATTCGTCACCTTAGCGTCCTCCTCGACTCTCAACTAGTCGTTCTCCAGCTCAACAATGTTTACCGTGTACGCGATCCGTGCCTCTTTCGCAAATACCTGCAGGTTAGATTATTATCTCGACATTTTGATTCCATTACATTTACCCATATTCCAAGACAATTGAATCAAACAACAGATGAAATAGCTAACATGGTGTTAGATTGGCATATATCACATCAAGCTACACATACATAAAACATCTCATACATCCTATCACAGCATATAGATAAGATAGACATCATCATCATTATCAACAAAAAACATATGTAAACAATACCAGGATCTCAAAAAAGATGTATACTCATATATATATATATCAAGGCCCATCAGGCCATCCGAAATGTTTACATACAAAAAATACATATGCCTGCAAGCCAGTGCCACACCTCGGTACAAAATCGGCTCACCAGCCTATATACAATAAAAAAATATATACATGATACATCACTCAGGGTGACTCTATCGCACCCCCACCTGCTCCTCCCTCAGGAGGAGGTGGTGGCCCACCCCCACCTACCCCAGGCGGTGGTGGTGGAGCATCCACAGGACCCCCCTCCCCCGGCGGCAGGCGTCCACTAGTCATCGTGGCGAGAACAGCTGCTCGTCGCACTATACCCCGCCATGGTGGCGGTAACCCTATGCACTGCTCCAGGAACCCCTCGTCCTGGATACAGATCCACATGCCCTCAGGCACATCCTGTAACACCGTCTCCAAACGACAGCGTATATCATCGAAATCACCTCCGGCCGTCGCCGGAGGAGCGTGTGATGGCCCCACACCAGGGTCATCAAATCGGTGCCTCCTCACCGGTCTCTCAGGCTCTGCTGGTCGCCCCGCGGCCTCATCCCACTGACGTCTCCCTCCACGCGACAGTCTCTCCGGCTCTCTCTAAACCGACACTCTCTGCAACTCCACCTCGCGCCCTTGAGGTGCCACATCTGCACATGCACCAAACAAAAACAAGCAGATCATATCAGCATCTATATCACATACATATAGACTGATATCTCAAAAAACATAACATAAATCACAAACACGCATGATACTCAACATACCTCGATGATCAAAAGCCTCCCCAGGAGGCAACACCATGTCCGGGTCTCCCCAGAAGTCAACCCCAGTATAGGGGTACTGTAGTATCACCTGCGGCATCTGCCGCCATGTCTGCGCCGCCTGCGTCCAAAAATAGTGCCCACCTTTGCCACCGCCCTGATGAACCAAAACCGACGACCACTGCCTCAAGCGTGGCTCTTGCGCCCCGGGCGCCTCTAATAGAACTCTCGAGCGCAGCATCAACACCCTCTCCAAGAACCAAGCTACCAGGATTGAGCCAGACGCGAACTCTCCGGTACCTGTAGATCGACATCGATCCAACTGCGCGATCATCTGCGCATGTAGATTCAACCCCCATGCAAATTGCTCACGGCCCACCACCACCCTCTCCAGCAACAACAGTTGGCCACCACTGATCCGTTGGGTCGCAAGTGACCCATACACACGAACAATCATCGCCGTTATGCAACGATGCACCAACAAATCTATCCCACTGATACTCACTGCAGTCCCATACATGTAGTTCTCGCCTGAGCAATATCGCTCGGTGACCTCCCGTAGGTGTGTGTCCCTCGGCAGCACAGGCTCTGCCGGCAGCGGCGTTCCCCAGAAGGGGAGCCCAGTCAAAAAATAGACATCCTCCACCACAGTGAAGGGGATCTGCTCTCCTCGCACGAGGAAGCAGTGTAGCTCCGGGCTCCACATCTGGAGCAGGAATTGTAATAAATACTCTTGTGCCTGTATCAACGGGAACTCAAAGAAATTTAGCAACCTAGAGGTTGCTAAAGCCGCTCGCGCCGTAGGCCCTGCATTGGCCACAACATCTCACAACTGCGACCAATCTCACTCACGCCACCGAACATCTATAGTCACTGATGGCCACCTGCACACAACACAGACTCCTATATCAGCCTATGCAACCATCCAATGCATCAAAAAGACTCATTTCTTACCCCTTCAAACTAGCCTCAAAGGCGCGGTTTTTTCACCCACAGGCGCGCATCTTTGCGCGCCTGTTCACTACATAGGCGCGCATCTATGCGCGCCTGTTCATTCAACAGGCGCGCTCGCAAGCGCGCTTGTCCAAGCTTACAGCCGTGCTCAAGAGCGCGACTATCCACCTCATAGGCGCACACTAGTGCACGACTGTCCACCTCACAGGCGCGCCTCTAGGGCGCGCCTTAAATTCCCACTAACGCGCGCCCATGCGCGTTTATTCTGTGGGCAGGCGCGCACATATGTGCGCCTTCCACTGAATCGCCCATGCATGCGGGCCCACATCCTATGAAAAATTCCCTTAAACCCCCTGTATGGCCCCCCGTACCTACCCTGCCCAAAAATTGGAAACCTATTTCTATGCAGGATGATCAGACCACTAACCTGATACTCGCACACCGTCGATCGGATACCCCGTGCTCCCTGAAACTCCAAATCTCCTCTGCAATTTGCTCGTCCAGACACTATAGCAGCAGGTACAAATGAGGTGGCAATGTGGGCCCTACAGCTATATATAGGCCTTTTGCCAAACTTCCACTCAACATTCCAGGAGCCCAGGGTGTCCATTTTTCAAACTGTCTTCAGCCACGTGATCAACATCCCGCCACCTACATCACGGCTGTCCCTGGGTCACTTTTTTTCCTAGGCCCCCGGGGCGCCCTTTTTTCCATATCATGGTCAGGTACACACGCACATAGTCACATTTGTTAAATACAAGCTCATATCTTTGATTCTCTTCAGATATTGTTCACTTTGGGTATTTGGTTGTTATGTGCGCAGGTACTTGCTCATCGGTCATCGACATCATCCCTTCAGGTATATATTCAGCACTAGCATGTAGTCTGTCCCACTATATTGCATTTACATTTCTAGTCACGCCCTCTGATATTGGCCTTTAGGATCCTTATTCCTGGCTCTGCAGTACCCACACCTCCATTTGCATCTTTGGTACTGTAACCCGGTAGCATTCTCACCCACATGAGTTGCCCATTCATAGCACCTTTTGGCACTTTTTGACACTCATGTTGTTCTTCATTACCCTTTAGGGATGGGATTCCCAATAGTCTTTCATCATGTCGTGAATCAGCCACATACTCTTTCTCTTCATTTTTCTAGCTTTCCCACATGGACTCCCAGATTATCTCTTTATGATTCTATTTTTTACCTGCACCTCCGCAGGATCATGAGCCCTTCATTTCATCCACACTCAATTTTCCCATCTACGAACCTACCCTCATTTCACCGACCTTATACAGAAACTCACCAATGGGGCCCCCACCCTTCATCAGTTTCCCAAGACAATTATGCCCTCCCTAGGGCACACATTTCACACTGGGGCACCCATTTCTGTATTTGTACATTTCTCCCCAAAATTATTCATTATTTATTGTACAAACGTCTTTATTTCCAGTCATTACATCTTTTGTCATCACCATTGGCAACTTGCTTTCTTTTGGCCACACGCAACCCATGTCACCCTTGGTTGGAGCATTACTTATCATCTACCCTTACCGGCATCGTCCATATCTTCAGAGTACTCCCCAGGTCAGTTACCTCTACCCTCTGAATTTGTTCACCTTGTCCTGCCTCTGGCACAACTTATCACCGGTCTTGTCGTCCCCCTGACACTCGACCTTGTTACACGGTTGCAGCCACTATTTCTCTCATACATCCTCCAGCCAAGGGCAGTCTTGAGTCTTCCCACTTCTTGACTTCGTCCATGTACCTCTTCCACTTCCTCACCTCGGTAGATTCCATGGAGCCCTTTTATTTTGGGAGTCGCGTCCCCCTTTTTGTCGACATCAACACACTTTTCCAGAAGGGCGACAGTATCTTGATTCTCATTCTCTATTTTAATGAGAGATCTCAGACAGCACATGGTGAAACACCATTGCTCCCTGTTGTCGTTGGCCCCCATAACATTCGACGCCAACACTTTCTCATGTTATGGTGGGTCTTACTTTGCAACTATTACAGTTATTTTTGTCATTTTCTGAAGACCTCTGAACTTGGTAGGGCCATCAATGCCCACATCATCGTCGTCGCTTATTACCGCGATCATTGCCTATTATTCAGAGTATGTTCCTTTGCAGAATTGTCTTCTGCCTTTATCATTACCGCCCCCGAGGGGGCTACAGTTGTCTACACCAACACTTCCGTCATCTTTTTTCAGAGTTACATAACACGAGCATGGGGCATGCCCGCCTCATTTGTACACAGTTGTATATTTTTCTGCACAACTCTCCGAAGGTCGGGTCCTACCGGTTCCTTTTTTCTCCAACGGATCGCTCTAAACGGTCCCACTATTTCTCTCCCTTACAACAACATTCTCAGTAGAAGAAACATTGATGGATTTCGGCTATATGTATGCTCCTAACCTCATCCATCAGGGGGCATCTATTATCACTGAAATTTTGTTCGCACATGGCGACAAGAACTCTGCATCATCAAAACAACAATGAAGTCATTCATGGCACTGAATTAATCTCACAGCATTCCAAAAGGGTCAAAAACTATACAAAGTAACCAAAAATTGAAGGGCGCTTTGCAGTAGTTTGGTGCGCGCGCACATGCGCAGGACAAGAACGTATTATGCGCGCATGCGCGCACGATGCGCGGTTGTCAGCGCAAAAACCCGCGCACCTGCTAAAACGACGCATTTATTGAATTGGCCGGCCTCCCAACCACTTACGGACCAGCTCCCAATCTGATTTGACTCCCAAATCCGAGCTGAATCTGCAGGGTAGGCGGGTTAATGACCTAATGAAGCCCTAAAGAGCCCCTTTTCACACTTTGAAGAGGTTACATAATCACCCGGTGATCTGCTATAAAAAGCCATGAAGGAACATTGTTTTCGCAAGGAATTTCAGGTATTGTTATGCTGCTAAGATTTTCAAGGGCTCATTCTTTGACGATAACACATTGGCAACATTTCATAGAGCCATTCGCCTCTTCATTGAGTGGATGTGCTGGGAGTTCTTTCACCATCAATCTCATTTCTTCGCATTGTAAGGAAAGCAAGTTTGTGAGGGCCTCAAGAGCCTTGCTTTGGGGGAATAAGGAACCACAGTTCTCTTCCTTCATCGTGCTATGACCTCATCAATTGACCAGCTCAAAACCATTGGTGATATCGGTGTCTTTTTTGTGTTTATTGTTTCTTTATCCATATGTTCACAGTTTTAGTTTGTTTTTATTTAATTATTGCTTGTAGTTTGTTTTGTTTCCTCTAACCCTTCCTTCCACAACTATCATGCTCTGCAAGACCCAACAGGGCATGTAATCCAGTGATGAGACCTATGAACATAATGGGTCGGCCAGTGATGAGACCTCCCATCCTCTTGGTTAGGTCTTGTTTTATTATTTTTCTTAGGATACATTTAGTTTCTTATCGAGAGGCCTTTTATTGCCTTCTCGGGGATCCCTGGGTGAAGCATCTCTAGGTTTCATTTCCTATGGCTTTTATCTTTTACCAGCTGCTTTTACTCCCTGGGCCTTTAGCCCCTTCTTCCCACAAGATAAAGTGTAACCCTAAAGGTCATCCTAATGGCCAGACTAGGGGAATGGGATAGATGTGCAGGAGACAAGATGAAAATTGATAGAGTGGTGGGAGTGGAAGATGGCTCTGCAAATCCCCCTTGGTGGCTAACCAAAACCCATGAATACAAGCTTGCTAAGTCACCCCATCAATCACCCCAACAATGGTCAAGTGGATTAGTGTAAGATCCAAGCAGTTATCAGAAATGACAGGAACACAACGCATATATAAGAAGGTTATAATGATCAAACACGACACATACCATGATACCTTGGACCAATTACCTCATGGAGCAAGAGTCCTCTCCGATGCAAGTCCAAGTCGATGGTGATGGAAGCTGTTGTTGCTGACAGGACAAATCTGGCGAAGAAGAAGAGAGATGGGCCCTCTAGGGCCATGCTTAGGTCAATCCTACTCTTGGTACTTCATGTCTAGTACCTGTGGGCCTCGAGACATGATCTCCTAGTTATCCCTAGATATAGGGGATAACACTTGCTATTTCTCCTGCTGCGTTGCACTTTTTATTCTTTTGTTGAGTCCTTCCATCGTCAGAATGAACATGAAGGGTGATAATAGGTCTCCTTGTTTGATGCCTCTTGAAGGCTAGAAGAGTTTGGTTGGGGCTCCATTGATTAAGAGAAAGTAACTTGTCATTGAGACTAGGCTGACAATCCAGTTGATCCAGTGTTGTGCGAAGACACATGCTTTTAGATTTTTGACCATATACTGCCAGCTAATGTTCCATAAGCCTTTGCTAGGTCAAGTTGGATTATCATCCCCCCTCTCCTATGGATATTCAGTGTGTGTATCATCTCATGGGAATGGATGATGTTGTCCAAAATCTGTTTCCCTTCTACGAAACCTGCTTGTCCCTGTGAAATCAGTGTGGGTAGGAGAGGTTTCAATCTATTGGCTATGACTTTGGAGATTATCTTGTAAAACACATTGCATAAAGCTATGGGTCTATAGAGGTCTGGGTTCCTTGCTTCATTTTATTTGGGTATTAGATTAATCATTGTGGCATTTACCGCTTTCAAAATGGAGGTCGACCATCTAGAGTCCCCCACCACCCCATAAACATCATGTTTGACCACTTTCCAGTAGGCCTTGAATAATTCCACTGTGAAAGCATCTGGACCTAGGTCCTTTCCACTGGACATCTCCTCGAACACCTGGTCAATTTCCTCCTTAGCGATGGGTTTATTTAGATTGATATTTTCTTCATCGATAACTAGCTTGGGGATGTGATGAGTTATCCTTTGTATGGACTCAAATTCGGTCTTGGTTGGGTTCCTAGGCTATCCCATGGAAGTGATTTACCAATATATTTTCAATATCCTTGTGGGATTCTCTCTCAATCCCATCATGATCCCGGATTTTCAAGATTTTGTTGTGGGTTCTTCTAGCAATGGTTGTTCTATGAAAAAACTTTGTATTTCGTTCTCCTTCCTTTAGCCATCTGATTCTAGAATTTTTGCGCCATAGATTCTCATAAAGATATTACTCTTAGTATCAGTATTTATCGAGGTTTTATTTTTCATCTTAGATATGATAGTGATTTTATATTATCAATATATTTATGAAAAATCTTCGCTACTATACCCTAATAGTTTGACCAAGAAAATACATCTTTAGTCCAACCCCCTTTTGAGATTTGAATTACTTTTATATATTTAGGAAGTAGTCACAGAAGCTTCTCAACCTTCATTTTAAGTATTTTCCGATCCTACATTAAGTATATGATCATAACCTTAATCTCAATGGTTGGAATCCCATATTCTAAAAGAGGATTATATAATGTGTATCAACCTTATTTTAATTTTTTTTAATTATTAAATGCTTCTATAATTGATTAATTTTCTTCCAATTTTCCAAGGTGATCCTATAACATCAAACCCTGCATCATGTGTCATGAGTGGAGTAACAAGTCTACCAAACTAGACCTCCATATTTTCCTGAAACTAAAATTCTAGAAATTTAGATTTTTTTGGAGTACAAAAACAATCTTTCAAACCACCATTGTTTCCTCTTTCAATACTATAGTTTCAATTTAAATTTTGGTGAAAATCAAATCTAATATACCTAAAAAAATGAGATTCTTGCAAGTTTATTAACATAAACAAATGAATTTAGGCAATTTATTTTGATTTAATGATTATTTCCCTTGTTTGATTTGTATTTACATACATCCTAGAGTTAGTACATAATTGGAAGTTTCTTATCAAGAAGAGAGGAAGTCCTTTCTAAAGGGAAAATATCATTTTCATAGAGGAGGAGGAGGAGGAGGAGGACTAATCTTTCCATTGTTTTGCATGCATAGCCTACTTCCTCATTTCTCAATACAATCCTCCAACTTCTCAATATAAATACCAAAAATAATAGGTGATAGAGAACAACCTTTATTAACCTATGCATTGCAATCGATTCATTATTTCTAGGCATGGAATTGGGCCTCTCACACAACCATATTAGTTGATCCTTAATCTCAAAACCTAATATCTTCTAGTTTTATTTAGAAGTTATTTAAAGGGACAGTGCCAAAATCTATTCTAAAGTAACCAACACAAAAAAGAAGATTAAAATTTTTGTTCCCATAATCATAAACTATAATCATACGATTCACTAGTATAAAGTTGAATGATAACTTCAAAAATGAGTGTTCCCCGTTGCATAATTTTACATGTCGATGCAATGGTTGGGGAGACTAATTATGTTCTGCATTTATAGGTCTTGTTTCAACAATGTTTGGATCCATGTCCCCGCAGGGGGTTTGTGTTATATTTTTTTTACAATTATTGCCATGTATTGTTATGTCACAGCAGACACACTAGGGGTAGAGCCTTGAGAAAACAAATGGGTGTTTGTTTTGTCTATTTTGGGAGGTTTTGGCACATGGTTTTTCCTCCATTGGTTTTCTAATTCCAGTTAAGGAATTAAGGTTGTAATCTAATCCAGTTCAATGTATTAGGGAATTTGAATGCCATGGGATCCTATATATTGTATTGTAATGGTGAAGTTAAAACAATAATAAGAGAGTGCTTGTGTTTGAATGTGGATACTATGAGAGAGAAAATATGAGGTTGTAGCATATGTGTTGTAGGTGTTATCCCTTCATTTTTTTGTATGGAATAAATGTAGTGATTTTTTTTTCTCTGTGGATGTATCCCATATTTGGTGAATGACATGCATCAATGTCTCTCTTGAATTCTATTCTTTTATGTTTTATTTTTACATTCATTTTGATTTGTTTTTATTATTGCTCCAAGATCCTATTACTAACAACTGGTATCAGAGTTGAAGGTCTATTTGACTAATAAACTAACAACAAAGGAGGATTTATTGGTTCAAGTGCGAGCAATGGTAGAAGAAGGAAATTTTATCATCGATAAGTTTAATTACCAAAAATACTATCTATCGAAGATGAAAATGGAGGAATATCTATGTTAGAAGAATCATTTCTTACCATTCAACAGAATAACAAAGAATCTAACCACTATGAAGGATGAATAATGGGAGGTTCTTTATAGAAAGGAACTAGGAACAATACAACTATGTGTGGCAGTATAGGTGAATTTCAACATTTCAAATGAAAATACAATGGAATATTTGATGAAGGCATTGGTTAAACTATATGAAAAATGCTTATTCTCCAACATGATATTTCTTATGAAGAATTTATTTAATATGAAAATGTCAGAAGGTGGGTCTATCACTTATCATTTAAATGAGTTAAACATGGTCACCAACGAGTTAAGTTATGTAGGAGGAAACTTTTATGATGAGGTTAGGGATCTTATGATTTTGTTCTCATTTCTAGAAAGTTGGAATTTCTTCATCATGGTTGTGAGTAATTATGTCTCTCGTTGAAACACTTTAAATTTTTATGATGTTGTTGCTGTTGTATTTATTTAGGAAATGCGACAAAAACAAATAGGCGATACATTAGGTAATCGTTTGAATATGGAGAATATGATAAGAAAAATGAAGAGAGGAAAGAGCCAAGAGAATTACAGAAATTCTAAAAAGGGTAGATCGAAATCCAAAGGAAAGTTGGAGTGTTGGAATTGTGGGAAAGGACACCTGAAGAAAGTTTGTTGGTCTAGAAAGAGAAAACAAGGAGATGGACAACAAGATAATAATTAGGAAGCATGTTTAGTAGGTGATGTGTTGCAAGATGCTTAAATCCTTTCATTAAATAATAATATTGATTCTTGGGTGGTAGAATAAAGGGATTCATTTCATACTACACCCCATAGGAAATGTTTTCAAGAATATAATCAAGGTGATTTTGGACATGTTTACTTGGGTGATGATAAACCATGTAAAATTGTTGGAAAGGGAAAGATACATATAAAATTACATAATGGAAACTAATGGTTTTTGGAAGAGGTGAAACACGTTCCTTATTTGAGAGGAAATCTAATTTCAATAGGGTATATGGATAATGAAGTCTATATTGTTACATTTCATGGAATGTCACTAAAGGATTACTGATAATAGAAAAATTAGAGAAGTTAGGTATTTATGTACCGATAATATTGACTTTCTATTGATTTTTCTTCTATGGGAGCAGATACAAAATTATAGCATCACAGGCTCAAGAAAATGAGTGAGAAGGGGATGAAGATTCTCCACTCAATAATTATTTTGCCAAATTTGAAGTAGATTGATTTGGATTTTTATGAGCACTATGTTTATGGAAAATAAAATAGAGTGAAGTTTCTCAGATTTTGGAAGAAAAAAAAACCAGTGAAAAGTTAGATTTTATGCATATAAATGTATGGGTATTGCCTTAGGTATCATCTCTTGGTATGTATTCTTATTATGTTACTTTTATTGATGATGCGACTAGGAGAACTTAGGTTTATTGGGTTCGAAAAAAATATGATGTATTTGATACTTTTAAGAAATGGAAATCCTTGGTTGAGAATGAGACAAGAAATAAGTTGAAATGTATCATATCAGATAATGCAGGTGGATACTACAACAAGGATTTTGATAGGTACTATTCATACCATGAGATTTATAGAGAGATGATAATTCCAGGAACACCAAAAGAAAATGGTGTGCTAGAAATGATGAGAAAGACAATCATGGAGTGTTGGAATATTGAGCGGGGGGTGAATCAATATGAGCACCTTTTACCACTTTCAGTCACAATATTCAAACTTAAACTTTATCAAAAGTATATAATTTATTATTTCAAATATATCATGATCACATAACCATAAGAAATGCAAATCAATAATATCACATCATATACACAGTACATCAAAACTTACGTGGAAACCCAAATAGGAGAAAACCACATAATCCTTTCTTATATATATCAATAATACATTCATAGGAAGAACCAACTTCGAAATTCTCCACCACCAACTAGAAGGAGGCACCAACCCCATGATTTATAGGAACCAACCTAAAGGAAGCTACGAATACTTGAATTCTCCAATTGTGACTCGAAAAAGGCTATGACCCCTTGATTTAAAGGAACCAAACTGAAGGAATAACTAAGTCCTTGAGTTCTCTGATACCAATCAAAAGGAGGCTATGACACCTTGATTTATAGGCTCCAACCTAAAGGAAGATCAAACTCCCTAACTTCTCTGGCACCATCTGGAAGGATGCTACAAACCCCTTTCCTTTACCTTTCCTACCACCCTAAAATATAAGTCTAGACGTGTTCTCAGTACCACTAATATTATCACTAGGAATGTCACCAATACATCAACTAACATGTCACTGTGAATTTCACATCAACCAACCTATCACTGTCACTGTCACGTCAACTTGTGACTACCACTATCACACCAACCAACCTGTCATTATCACTATCACAACAACCACCATGTCATTTTCACTATCACGTTAACCCGTGACTGCCAATGTAACATGAACCAACCTTTCACTCTCATTTTTCGCATCAACCAACCATAAATATATCTTCTCACATGCATACCAAAACCATAACCATACCATGTACATCAACCATGTACATCAACATATACCATACCATTCATCAACCATGTACTAGAACCTGTACCATACCATATTTGAAGTATCCAAGATGTGCCAATGTCTCAACAATGTGCCTTAAGTATGTGATAGCATCACCATGAGATATACCAAACCAGATACCAAGATAGCCAATATATACTTCTAATAATGTATCGTATCATCACAAAGGTAAACCATATCATGCACCATCATCATCAAGTCATGCCTCAAACATGTATCATAAACATAACCCTCAATAGCACATGTAAAGCATACCTCTAATCCTTTAGTAGAACCGATACAAAAAATTGCATACATGTAGCTCTTCCTCAACTTCAATAACAAGAGAATAACATATTCACCAAACTTTACCTTAGTCTCGCAGGACTAGTTTTAGATTAGTAAAAAACCTTCACTTTAAACAATCATAAATCTGTACCTATAATGAATAAAGTTCTGAAAGTTTAACCACGGATACTCTGAGATATTTCTTCCATCTCCTCAAAGTTTCAAGGTCTGAAACTTCTCAGAACATAAGTTATAGAGAAAATGGCAGACCTTGCTGAATTATAGCCTATTATAGAGACATAACTTGTACAACATGAAACGCTCTCAGTATTCAATATATGATTTTGAAACTCATTTATTCTATACTAAGGACTTATATCTTTCCTTTGAAATTGGTCTCATAGAATTTGGATCCTCTATGAATAAGTTATGATTGTTTTACTCGAAACACCTTTTAACACTAGTGTTAGGACCAGTCAAAAACCCTATCTTCCACAGAGTGTATAACCAAAAATACAAAAACAATATTCTTTAATTTTCACCAACGATATCTTGACATGTCTTCTCAACCTCCAATTTTTCATTATCTAAGTCATTCTAGAAAAAATGTTATAGTGAAAATGGTAAGATGACATTTAAATAACATACCCTAGAACACATCATCACAAGACTTCATCCTACCTTGTAATTGCATCCTTCTTCACTTCATCTTCCCTATGAAATTCACCTCAAATACCCTTGGCTACCTCAAATAAGAATCACTTACTCATATAGAATATATTTAATAGAATGTGTGTGTAAAGGTACTTATGAGTGAATTATTGAGGTGTATTTATACTTTTTCTAAGTAACCTATTTCATTAAATTTAGGGATTCATGAAATTTCTTGTTACAACCACTTTACCCTTTCATTAATGACTTGCAACCAATTAGGGGCTTCTTAACCCATCTTTGGGGCTTCCAACTTCATGACCTCAAAAATCCTCAACTGTGACGAACTATGTGACATTCCACCTACCACTAGAAATGACATGATGAGGACTATCCATATATGAGTGTGTAACATGCATTTACACTATCCTTCATGTCCTTATTTCTAAAAAAAATTCAGGATTCATGAACACCTATGGCTTTCTTGTACACTTTTTCAAAGCATATTCCTTTGAGAGCCATTCTTAGAGGTACTCCATAAGGGGACCATTTTGGATAGTTCTCAAATAAACACATGACATATGTTGAAATCAATGACAACCACTACTTGTTGACATCAATGACAACCAATTTTCCAACAACATCAATGACAACCAACTATCCAACATGGTTCATGCAAAGAGTATGAGATGGCATGCAAGATTTCCCTTATAGTTTTGGCAGAAGCTATGGACAACGTTATTTACTTAATACATACAAGGCCTTCAAGTTATTTGGATGGTGGCATTCTAGAGAAGGCATGGATATGTAAAAAGATAAACTACTAATTTCTTAATAATTTCAGGTGTGAAACATTTATTCATATTGATAGAGAAAATAGAACAAAGCTTGAGGTAAAATCCAAGAAGTATACTTTTATTGGATATGGAGTTGATGATTTTAGTTATCACTTATGGGATTAGGCAAATAAAAAAATGATTGGTAGTAGAGATGTCGTATTCAATTATAAGGTCATGTAAAAATATCACTTGCAGGGAAATAATTAGGAGAAGAAGCACACAACTTAAAAAGTGCTTAATGAAATCACATAAAATGAAATTCCAAAGGTGTCGAAAAATTAAAATGTTCAACAAAAAAAAATAGTAGAAAGTAACTCAAACTCTTGTAAGTTCTCTTAGAATATATACCAGGTTAAGTAGATCCCTTGAAAAATAGTCCCCTTCAATGTATTATTTATTATTGACTGATTCCAATGAACAAGAAATATATGAAGAAGTAATGCAAATAGAAACTAGAAATGTCTGGGATCAAGGAATGAAAGATGAGATGGACTCCTTGGTACATAACAAGACTTCAGATTTGGTTTAGTTTTTTGTAGTTAAAACAACATTGATGAATAAACGGTATATAATTTGAAGGAAGAAGATGGAAGAAAAAACAAGTACACAGTTGGAATTATTATAAAGGGGTTTTCATGGAAGAAAGATATATATTTTGATGAAGTATTAGATGCCATTGTTAAAATGATTTCAATTATAAATATTTTAAGTCTAATGGAAGTAGAAGATTTGCATCTTAAATAGTTGGATGTAAAGAAAAATGTTCTCAATGGTGATTTGGAGGAAGATATTTATATGTAACAATCGCATCAATATGATGTCAAAGGGAACGATAAATTAGATTCTAGGTTGAATAAGAGCTTGTATGGACTAAAGCATGCTCTAAGGTAGTTGTATTTGAAAATTGATAGGTTTATGACATAACAAGGTGATAGTATATGTCATTTTGAACATTGTGCTTATTTTAAGAGACTAGATAATCAAAAATATATTATATTGTTATTTTATGTAGATGACGTGCTTGTTGGAGGATCTAACATGTAGGATATAAATGTTCTCAAAGGAAAATTAGCTAATCCACTTGTGATGAAGTATTTCGTTGACGTAAAGAAAATCCTTGGTATGATAATAAAAAGAGATGGGAAATATCACAAATTAACATTGTCTAAGGGTGAGTACATAGAGAAGGTGTTGAAATATTTAAAATGTAAGATGCAAAACTTGTTTTTTCACCTTTTTCCATCCATTTCAAACTGCCTAAGGAGATGTTTACCAAAACATAGGAGAATATAGACTATATGTCCAAGGTTTCATACTCATCAACTTTTGGTAGATTGATGTATGTGATGGTGTGCAGAAGGCCCAATATTGCACATGTAATGGGAGTTGTGAGAAGGTATATGAAAATTTTAGGTAAAGAGTATTGGAAGGAAGTAAAGAGGTTTCTCAAGTATTTGAGAGGTACTACTACTCAAGCATTATGTTTTGTAGGTTAAAAAATTGTTCTATCGGGATATGTTGATTAAGATATGGTAGGTGCTATAGATAGCAACAAGGAAACCAAAAGCTATGTTTTTACTATATATAGAACAATAATAAGTTTGATTTTAAAATTGCAATTTTTTTTTTACTTTTAACAATGGAAGAAGAGTATAATGTTGCTCAAATGGCTAGTAAAGAGATGATTTGGTTTTAGAGGTTTATGGAGGAATTGGGAAAGAAGAATGAGAATATAAGGTTATACAATGACAACCAATGTACCATTATTATTTCAAGGACCTCATCCTTTCATTCTACGACAAAAAATATACATCTAAGGTACCATTTCATATGACCAGTTTTGGAAGATGACAACTAAAGATGGAAAGGTTACACACTAACGAAAATCTCGCAGACATGCTGATGAAGGTAGTAGCCAAAGAAAAAATTACTTCCTTTCTAGTTTTAGTTGACCTTCGATCAAGAAGGACAATATGAGAAATGTTTCATGTCAAAAGTTGGAGCATAGTCTAGCAGGTGTTGTAGCAGTTGAGTTATTGTGATCAGTCTCCAAGTGGGAGATTGTTAGTTGTGGGGCCTGATTATCTTCTTGATTCAAAGGCTTTGTTTCAATTGTATTTCTATCGCATTCCTAGGTCGAGGTTTATGTTATATTATTTTCACGGTTATCCCATGTCCTGCTATGTTGCATTGAGCATAGCCGGGGGGTCAAAGAGTTGGGTGGTTTTCTAGCCAATGATTTTCTATAATAGCACACAGATTTCTAGCCAATAATTTTCTACAATAGCACACAATTTTCTAGCCAATGATTTTCTAATTCATGTTAGGGAATTAAGGTTGTAAACTAATATACATCAATGGATTATGTATTTTGGATGTTGCGAGATCCTATATATTGTATTGTAATGATGAAGCTAAAACACCAGTAAGAGATATTATTTGTGTCTGAGAGATGAGACTCTAATAGAGTGAAGAGGAGGTTGAAACAAATGTGTTTCAGGTATTATCCCTTGATTTTGATGGATTGAATAATGGAAGGACTTGCTATTTCTCTATGGATGTATACCATATCAGGCAAACCATGTCTATCAATGTCTCTCTTGTATTGTGGTCTTCCATATTTTGTTTTTTCATTCATTTCGATTTTCTTTATTATTTTTCTGTGATCCTACTCCTAACACATACTTACCAAAACAAATAGTTAAATATTTAGATCTTATCCTCAAGTTGTGTACCAAATAAACATCATCACTTAACCACATATATTTATAGTTAAATAAGGTGTTTATGTTTATATATTTCTTAGTTAAAGTTATTACATCAAAGTATGGTATCAAGTTAATATATCCTTCATTCCTTAGATAAGATATATCATTCTCAAATCGATTGAGAGGATTATTTATATCTAAATTATTTTTTATTAAAAGGTTGATCTAGAGGGTGAAAAATAACATCTTGCCAATATTTTTTTGGATGATTGAAAGCTTGATTATCTATATCCAAGCTATGAAACTAATGTCTACGAATTATTTTTTTTTGGCAATCTTAACATCAATAAAATGAGAATATGTCATGGATAATGTTATTTCTCAAATCCATTAGTGAGATAATATTTTTTCCATATTGACCACATCATAAGCCCATCCATTAAGGGTATGATATTCAACATATTCTCAATTTTCCTCAAGTAAATTAATATCAATTTATTTAGAAATGCAATTCAACTTAAGACCCTTTCTCCATGGAAATATGATATGGTCTAAAGGAAGGAATATTTTCTCCACGGAAATATGATATGGTTCAAAGGAAGGAATATATGACAATAAATGTATATGTGATGGGGTAAATGTATATATTTTTTTCCATGAAAAAGTTTTATATTCGATATTTCAAAATAGAAATCATAGCATACATCCTCATGTTATTATGACAACTTTCAAAGACAAATGTATCTACACATTCCTATCTTAACACATCCTATAATACAACTTTAACTTTAAAATATAGTCTTCACTAGGTTATTGTATCCCCTTTTTCTGATTTTCAATATAATAAATGAAAAATTGTTAATCCCTACACAAAGCCTCATGTTAAGAATAAAACCTCATATAAAACCCTATATATTGAGTTGTTATATTAGTATTTTTAGATATGCCCTTTAATTACAATTGTACCTTTTCTCCCCTAGCGGAAGTTTATATAAATGGTAATTAAGGTTTGTAGTGCAAAATTCGTGGCGCTGATCGAAATAACACTTTAAAATTGATTTTTGTTTTAGTTCAATTCCTTTTACTAATTGAACGATCTAAATTGTTCTTGAGGATGGATCAACGGTTTTAATTGATCTTTAGATGTCAAGATAAATGATTGATCATAAGATTAGTCACCTTTGATTCATTCGAGAGTGTAACAATAAAGCATTTGATGACTTAAAATCATTTGGAAACAAATTGTTAGTGCTTTAACTATTTTTAATTGTCCGAAATCATCAAACGACATAAAAACAAATGATCCAACAATCCTTATCCATTTCGGATACAAAGATGCCCGAATGTTAACTTGAACAGGATCTTCGAAATATCCAAGGGTCAGTGATTGATCAATATAATGGCTCAGGAATTGATCAAGTTTTAATTATTTTTCTTTCCCGAAATTATCCAACGGCTCACGACCACTTAATTTGATGATGAAGAAAGACTTTTGACTAAAATTTTCTTGGACTTTAATGATAATCTGCCACCGAAAGGGAAATATCATGCAAATTGAATGGTTTGAAACGCAAGTTCATGCATTGTTTTATTTCATTTATTGCCATTAAATTTGATGTGATAGTTAAGCCTATGACCAACTTAACACATCAAATTACACATGTGTGCAACATTTTATGGCTTAACATGAAAGATTTAAGTAGAAATTATCTTCTTCTTTTTTTCTTGTTTCCAAGACATGAATCCCTTAAGGAGTTTGAGAAGATCTAGATCAGTAAGTTTGAATATCTTCTACCATGCTCTCAAAATCCTTATTCTTTTCTCTTCAAAAGTTTATTCCTCAAAAGTTTATTCCTCCATAAAGGTCTCGTAGTAATTCTAAAGAGTCTATTTTTTTGGTCGACTTATTTAGGGATATATTTGAACCTCTTTTGAATCAAGCCATCCCGTTGAAACGAAGAGAATTGGAAAACCGAGCAACAAAGAACCCAAGCAACCCTATTCCTACGTGGTCAACTATGCTTATCCTAGACATTGTACCTCATAATTTCCTTGATCCAAACCTCGTGGAAACATTCTCGAATTTGTATAGTTATACTACCCATTTTGTTAATTTTGTAGACGGAACTAGGGTTTTATTCACTATCACATCCGAGACCACTACTTCCATGATTTTATTACAAACCACTTTGAAAAATATTGATAAGGGAAAATTGATTTTAAGTGTTGGAACATCAATCCTATACATTAGTTGGTTGAGTAGTCGACAAGTTTGTCGGTCGGAAAATCGACTAGCAGTTGAATATAGTCGGTCAGTGGATCAACCAACTGAGAAACCAACTACAAGTCAAACACATGGATAGTTAGAACAAACATCCTTGTCGAGCGAACTAGATAGCGCTAAATTGATAGAGTCAACTCTAAGAATTGACGGTTATATGTGGAGAAGATCTTCCTAATTTCATGGAAGTTAATTATATATTGGAGCTATAAATAATAGACATCTTGGGTCATTAAAAAAACATGTAGATCATGCAGATCAAGATGTGAAATATGCATTGTGATGTTCTCATCACAACACATTGTGCTTAAGTGTTATAACAATGTCTTTAAACAACATAATCTTTGAAATTTTAATTCTCGCTTCATTTAACTATAGTATTGTCTTTCTATTATGTATCAGGTTCCACCCTATTCCCCAACATCATATCAGAGGAAATTATTTGAAACCTCACCTGTTATCTACAAATATTTCTGAGTCAGATATGTTGTGTAACTGAGTCCTCGCCGATGGTTTTGCCATCGGAACTTGTTGAAACAAGATTGTTTCTATCTAGATATCGAAGATTTCTTTGAAGATTGATCCCGCAATTATGAAAGGATAAAATTATGTGGTATTGTCACAATACATGGTGTTAGCACCATGATTTTCATAGCTAAGGTTATAGGCTTGTCAAAAAGTTGCAAAGTCATGCCTGTTAGCACCAATATTGTTCAATAAGATTTATGTGGTGAGGGTTTATAGGAAACATGATGGAAGCTTAGGGCACACCATTTATAGGAAGAAGACCCACACATAGAACTACCTACACAAAAGCTCCCATCACCACCTCAACCAGCAACTAGGAGTCCTTAAAACCCTAACCACAAGAGCCATAAGAATCTCTGACAAGGAACACTTTGAAAAAGAAAAAGATCACCTCTCCAACATTTTTAGAAACATTGGATATAATAACAAAGGCATTAAAAATGCAATCAATAAAGCCAAAATGAACACAACACCCAGATCCCTGATAACCAAACCCCTAATAACATTGCTTGCCTCCCCTTCATCCAAGGAATAATAGACAAAATCGCCAGAGTCCCAGAAAATAGATCAAGACCTCCTTCAAACCACATGAAACCATCAACAAAATATGTGATCTGTCAAAGATAAACTGGATCGGCACAAATTCAAAGGAGTTTACAAGATTGAATGCTCATGCGGTAAATGCTACATCGACAAAACTGGGTGCTCCTTTCAAATTAGAATTAAAGAGCATGAGCGCATTTGTACCCGAGCCTTAGTAGAAAACTCACTGAAAACAAAACACCATGTACGCCTTGAAGAGACCAAAATTCTAGTAAAGGAAGATCACCTATTTAAACTTCACATCAGGGAAGCGATTGAAATTCAAAGAAACCCCAACAACCTTAATAGAGATAATGGCCTAGATTTGAATGAAATATGGCTCCCCTTAATAAAAAGGAACAATAATTAAAACAATCAACTTTAAGAAAACCCTAACTTTTAATAATTAATAACAAATTAAATTCAATAAATCTAAAGAATTAAAGTTTTTTTTAAACACTAATTAATCATTAGTTAAGATCTTTAAAAATTATTATTTTTTAAATAAAAATAATTTTAAAACAATATTAAAATACACAAACATTTTAAAAATAGCCTTTTACATAATAAACAACATAAAAATGAAAAATAATTGACAAATCCAATAAAATAATAAACCTAAGAACTAATTATAAAATAACAAATTATAAAACTAAAAGTAAAACATTATATAAGAAAATAAAATAGAAAACTTAACTAATTAAAGAATAAGGGTTCCCACCCAACATTGCAGCTCTCCTCCATCCATTAACTTTTTCAGCATCTATAGGAATCGTCCCTCTTAGTCTTAACCCAGGCTTCTTGTCCTGAAGATGGATCTTGATATGGATCCGAAACGTCGACAATCCATCAACGAAACTGTGGTTTTTCCGAACTTAACTGAAAACCCATATTGTTTTTATGTTTGGCATCATCTAACATCTCCAAGGGACAGTTTCAAAAGGAAGATTATCATTTATTTCTTCCATTTCCATTTGCAACTGCGAATTGCAAAATTTTCTACGTGTTGCACAATGGATTTCACCGTGCAAAGGATTTCATCGCAAAGTGGATTTCTTCGCACTGTGGATTGCGTTGCTCAGTGAGCTGTCACGCATAGAATGTCATCGTGCAGTGGATTTCATCGTGCAATGGATTTCATCATCCAGTGGATGTTGTCGAGCATAGGATGTTGTATTGCAGTGTATTCTATCGCATATAGGATGTTGTCGCGTAGAGGATGTCATCTCGTAGTGGATTTTCCTGCGCACAAGCTACAGGTCTCGCTACGCAAATGTTGGTTTAGTGGTCAACTTCAAGATCATTTTTTGGATGACTCGAGAGGAATTTTAAAAAACCCCGAGACATTTTTTTGAGGACAAACCAGATAATAAAAACCTCTCTCAAATTTTAAAAATGTTTCATATTTTTGAATATTCGAAGGAAGCTTTGAGCCCCAATTTTCAGTTTTCATGATTTCCTGTGCGAGACATATTTTTGCGACACTTATTTCGTCCATATGGAGATGAATTTATAGAAACCGAGAGAGGTTTGTCTTTATAACAGTCTTAGCTAAAAAAAAAATCTTAGTTTTGGAAAATAGTGTTTCATTAGTGATATATGATGTCATATTTAACACCTATTTTCCCATTTCACTGTGTAATCTCGTGCGTTTTTTGTTGTAGGTTACTGTTATGTAGCAGACTTGTTGTGAAAGAGTGACAGAGTTTCTGAAAGTGCACATGATGAATCATCACAACCATATGGTCTAATTTTTATCATGATCAATGATTCTAAAGAATATTTAGGTTACGATTATGATTTAGCAAAGTCGAGTTTTCTATTTTTAGTGAATCCATTGAATTTATTGTTCTCTTTCAAAGAAAATAGATCCATGATTATAGGAGGGAGTAATTAGACCCCAACAACCAAGGGTGACATTAGTTTTCTATATATGGGGATAATTTTCATGTAAACATCGTTGGTTGGAAAAATTGGTATAGACAATAGCTATTGTATCTAATTTGTGTTTGACCAAAACTTAATGCAAAAGTCCTGTAATTTTGATGAAAAGATTCTAATTGTAGCAGTTGGATGTATTGTTTTCCCTTTCTTTTGTATGTTCTTCCTGTTATCGTTTTCCATATATTTTTTTGTGTACTTCGGAACGAATTTTCAAACCTATATATTTGCTTTGTAATGCCCCTTGTTCACACCACTTAGACAAAGCGTTTTCCTCTAAAAGCTAACTCTGAATTCACCTGCAGTGGTGCTCCGAGTTACTTCTTGTAATTTCCATCTACCACACATTACTATTTTTCACTGAAGACTGTTGCTCGCTTAGCCTTTATCCTCTCAAAGATCAGTGACCGAGTCATTTGTTTTCATTGTTTCCTCAAATCGACTCCATAGCCCAAAGTCTTATTTTCTTACGCCAATATAACTAGAACCCATTATATCAGAGGTGTTAAATCTATCCATTTCTTTAAAAGCCATATCCCCCGTAGAGATAGAGTCTCTTGAGAGAGCCCTCTCCAGGTCCGAAAAGCTAGTTTTGGGCCTCAAAGCTGGTTGAAAAAGTTACCTTCGTCGTCTTCTTATCAGCCAAAGATATTTATGGAGTGCTAACATTCTCGCTTCATTGCGGGGGAAGGAATTGAATGAAACTTTCCCTAGGAAGAACGACATTGTTGCAGTTCTAAGTTCTGATAGTAGAAAGCAGTTAGGCATGTATTGGTTGTATTTCTACTCCGACGACTCCACACATCAAAAAATCAGTTTAAAGGTGATTCCACTGGTAGAATAATCCAAAGATAAAGTTTTCATGGTGACTCCAATCAAGCTTCAAATGTGATTCAAAGACTCCACTGGAGAATAAGACCTGTTGACAAAGATATGGAAGAGAAGTATGGAAAAATAAGGTACTCGAGCTTAATTTTAGTTCAAGAAGTACTTTTTTGTTTTATCAATATCTTCTTGTCCTTTCCTAAGTTTTTCAAAAGAATATATTTCTTAACTTAAATGAAGCCCAAAGATCTACCCTTGTATATCCTTCATTGCAAACTATAGGTATACCTCCTTCTTATTGTATAATCGATATTCACCAAGCTCCTTCCTCTAAGCCATATGATGTTCATGATCATTCTTGTGAGCTTAATGAAACCAAAGATGAGCTTGTAGCTTTTTTTCTTAATCATACACCCTCCAAGATTCAAGAAAGATACAGTCCTCATAAATTTCCTTCCATCCTTCACGACTTTCTTCTGAAACATTATAAGTATCTTCCTAGGTTTGATGGAGAGCTTGATGGAACATATTCAGGTCTTTTAGCATTTCATAGGCATTTTTGAGATTGAACATGATGATGTTTCTATAAGGGCCTTTTTCTCAGTCCTTACAAGGAGAAGCCAAAGCATGGTTCATACATTTGCAGCCTCAGTCGATTAGCTCGTGGGATCAACTCAGGGAAACTTTCTGTAGGTTTTGGGTTGAGAGATAGTCATGGGATCTACTCCTTTCATAGTTTTATGCCATGAGAAGAATGAAAGATGAAACCATCTCAAATTTTAGCAGGAGGTTGTATTTATTATAAAATTTCTAAAGAAGTCCAACCTTTATAAGTTGCTTCCATGCTCCATTATGTAACAACCTTTCAATCAGCTTTATCTTTTCTTTTGATGGAGAGGAAGTCTATGTCTTTGTAGAGATGTTCAACAATGCTTAGGAAGTTGAAGACAATATTCAAGCATGTAAACGGATTTGAAATGAGGAGTTGGAAGCAAAAGAACGTGACAATGAATATGAACAAAGAACAATTGATTCGAATATTGAGAAGAGGGTTAATAATATCATATGTCCTCTTGAAGATTTAAATGATGATGATTTTGCAAAGTATTATATTCCACTTATTGAAAAAGAAGGTGCTAATTTAGCTTCTAATCCATCCCATGATAAGCACAAGGCTGATTGTTTTATGTATTCATGTGTAGACAGTCAAGAAAATGAATTTGCAAATCAGCTTGTTGAAAAGAAGGTTGATGTCCCAATCTTTTTCTTGTTAGATGACATTGCAGATATTTCTTATTTGTATTTATATGATGAATATGATGATGATTATGATATTGACTTCCTAGAACAACCAACTTCATGTTCTCTATCAGAAAATGTTCATTTTCAGCTGTGTAATGAGAGCAATCAGTCTACATATCACAGTTACAAAGAAGAATATGACAAAAGTACTGAATCGGTTGAAGGAAAGTCTTTACCTTTATGCTTTTCTTCGTTTAAATTGTTGAAAGAAAATTTAAATATCATCACTGAAGCATAGGAATGTGTCTTGATGCAAAATCACACTGATTCATGGGAAAAAATTGACAAGAAATTGCAGCAATCTTCTCATTTGTTTAATGCCCCCGTTGCTTGTTATATGGAAGGTTTTATCAGTTTTCAGCCATTGGTCGAAGATGAATCTGAAAATGAGTATGTTCAACAATACAAAGAAATTGAAAAAGATGCATATGACAACAATGAAGAAAATGAAGAAGGTTTTGAATCAGGTGAAAGAACCTTTCCATTGTGTTTCACTTCTTTCAAATTGATGAAGAAAAATGTTTATAATGCTTCAAATCGGACATCCTCCAGGAATGATTTTGAATATGAAGAAAACAATGGACATGCAAATAAAAACCATCTTCCATTAAGTTTTTCTTCCTTTGAATTGTTGAAAGTAAATCATGAGATAACAGAGGAAGCAGAGAAGTCTAACTGCATTCATAGTGGCACTGTTTTACATGAACAAATTCTTATCAGTGAGGAAGACCAATGATCCAGATTTATGTAAGAACACAATGAAATACAGAAATACACATAAACACAGAGATGCATCGGAAATAAGACTTCATTTTCTTAATAACAAATGACTGAAATATGCTTACAGACATAATGGAAATAAACTAGCTAGGTGCTGGTAGCTTATCTCTGAGAAGAGATGTGGCCGCTACTCGCATCCGTGAGAAGATGATTACAATGAGGCTCTGAAGGCCCTTTTACAATAAACGAGAATGCCAAAATTCCTAGACATCCAAAAACCTAACCCTGGGAGATGAAGCGCCAAAAGTCATGTGGGCCCCATTTGGGTAAGTTGGTGCATCGACTTCTCGGGGTCGTAACTTTTGCATACGATATCCATTTTAGGCGTATGATAGCTCGTTGGAAAGATCTATCCGAGGCCTACAACGCTTAAGACAAAATAGCATCGTTAGAGGCTATTTTGTGACAACAACATACCCAAAAAAACATCGTTTAGGGCCTCAAAATGGCCCCGAAAGTTCAGGACCCGAAAAAACTGCTAAAAATAGTAAACTGTGCGAAAACTGAAAAAATGAAAGAAGCAATGGTTGGGGTCCAAGTGGAATAGGTGGGTGGCCACCAATATCCACCTGGATCATTCCTCCCCCCTTAGGAAGCAATGGTCCCCATTGCATTGAGTTCCTCCATGAGATGAGGAAACTTCTGCTGAACTTGATCCCTGGTGAGCCATTT
>ML802518.1:215598-242273 GCA_009831015.1 Picea engelmannii | reverse complement strand
CTCGAACGCCTTCTGTTGAGATTCAGACCAAAATAATTTTTCTTTAGCTCCTCCCTTGGTGACTTGACTCAAGGGCCAAGTGATATGAGAGAATCCCAACAAAAACCTGTGGTAGAAATTGGCAAGACCTAAAAACATGCGGAGCTCTGTTAGGGTGGTTGGGGCTGGCCAATCCCGAATGACTTGGATATTTGCTGGATCCACATGCACCCCCCGCTCATCAATAATGTATCCCAGATATTGAACCTGGGTTATTCCAAAAGTTCATTTCTCCAAATTGGCACACAACTTGTGTTGTCGTAGTGTTTAGAGGACCTGTCGGATATAGTGGAGGTGCTCTTCCCAAGTCTGGCTGAAGATAAGAATGTCATCCAAGTACACCACTACAAATGAGTTGGTGAATGGCCGCAGGATGTCTTCCATTAGCCTCATGAAGGTTTCAGGGGAATTCGTCATATTGAAAGGCATGACCAACCATTCGAAAAGGACCTCCTTGGATTTGAATGTAGTCTTCCACACATCAGAGGGTTCAATTGGTACCTGGTGATACCCAGACTTCAGGTCGATCTTCCTGAAATATTTTTCCCCCTTGAGTTGGTCCAGAAGGTCATCAATCTATGGGATCAGGTACCTATTCCAAACAGTGATCTTGTTTAGTGCTCGATAGTCAATGCAGAGTCTCCAAGTCCCATCCTTCTTCTGCACCAATACGATTGGGCTCCCACAGGGCGATGAACTCGATCGGATGTGACCTTTCTGCAACAGCTCCTGAATCTGCCTCTTGATTTTGTCATTCTCCAAGACAGAGCGCCGGTAGATGGGTCCATTGGGCAGTGGTGCACTTGGGGTCAGATCGATGGGATGCTTGACCTGGCAGTGTAGAGGCACCCCTGCGGGGGAGGTGAAGATGTCCTCATACTCCTCCACAATTAGGGCAAAGTCAGGTTTTCTATTTTTAGTGAATCTGTTGAAGTTATTCTTCTCTTTCAAAGAAAATGGATCCATTATTCTAGGAGGGAGTAATTCAACCATAGAAGCTAAGGGTGAAATTAGTTTTCTATATATGGGGATAATTTTCATGTAAACAACATTGGTTGGAAAATTTGGTATAGACAATAGCTATTGTATGTATATTGAGTTCGACCGAAACTTAATGCAAAAGTCATGTAACTTTGATGAAAATATTCTAATTGTAGCAGTTGGATGCATTTTTTTCCCTTTCTTACGTATATGCTTCCTGTTATCTTTTTCCATATCTTTTTCTTTCTTCTTCAGAACGAATTTTCAAAACTGTGGATTCGTTGTACAATGCCCCTTGTTCGCGCCACTTAGACAAAATGTTTTCCTCTAAAAGTTGACTCTGAATTCACCTGCAGCGTTGCTTCGAGTTACTTCCTGTAATTTCTATCCACCACACATTACTATTTTACACTGAAGATTGTTTCTTTCTTAGCCTTTATCCTCTCAAAGTTCAGTGACCGAGTCATTTGTTTTCGTTGTTTCCTTCAATCGACTCCATATCCAAAAGTCTTATTTTCTTGTGCCAATATAACCAGGACCCATTATATAAGAGGTGTTAAATCTAGTCATTGCTTTAAAATCCATATCCCACGCAGAGACATAGTCTCCTCAGAGAACCCTCTCCAAGTCTAAAAGGCTAGTTTTGAGCCTCAAAGTTGGTTGAAAAAGTTACCTTCGTCATCTGTTTATCAACTGAACTGATTTACAGAGTGCTAACACATGGAAACCCTACTAAAAAGTAAAGGACCATTGCAGTATACGAAGACTGTGATTCCAAATTCAGATAATCGAGAAAAGTTTGTTTTGATGGAAAAAAGGATGAGGTTGTGGGTTTCATCATGACCTATATCTCATGGGAGATTCATTTCCACATCATTGGAATCGACTACCTTCATCAAGTATGGAATAAGGTGATGTCGTTGTTCAATAAAGTCAATGAAAGAAACATCCTATATTTAGAGAAAGTGTTCAACTCTTTCGAACCTCATCCTTTTGACAAAATAGATGACTATCTAGCATGTGCTCATTTCAAATTTTTGCACCAACTAGGAGGAGCATAAAGAATATGCTATGGATTACGCCTTTGAATATTTATGTGGTCTTTTAACTACTAATCAACATAAATTTCTTGAAGATGATAGTTTGGTGTTAAAAATCAATCCCACTTTCTGAAGATAAAGAGAAAGTTGAATGAAAGGGAACGAGGATGGTTTGATACCCCTAAATTGAGGCATGGATTCCATGACTAGAAACCTAAAAGGAAAATATGTACATCTAGTTAAATTATAAAGAAGAAGATGTGTCAATACTATAGAAAGGATAGACATTTGGAGAAGGTCTTCTATAAGAAGAGAGATGATTTAGAGGAGAAGGTCAAATGCCTTGAAGGAGACATGTCTTTTTTTCACCGAATCAATGGTAATTTCTCCTTGCAAGTTAGAACTTCTCATACCTCTCTATAAGATTCTGCGTAGAAAAAATGTGCAGTTGACTTTGGGTGCAGTCATAAGTCATAACATGATTAAATATTCTTCATTGGTCATGTCCTTGAATGACACCAAGGAAAGGAAGATTTACGTTGTTGATGATTTTTCTCTCAATATTGTTGGTCAGGGTGATGTTTCTGTCAACATGGGAAAATTTTTTACGTTTATCATGTGCCAAACCTCAATGTCAATCTGTCGTTTGTTTCATATTTAACACTGATAGTTAATAATGTAGAATTTTGGGCAAATCGGTTCATTTTTCTAAATTTTAAGACAAGTTAGTTGATTGTCTCTAGAGGGTTTCTCGACCTAAAGGGTAGTTTGTATAAATTATGTGACATCACTCGACCAAAAAGGATTTTTTTTTTCCTAACATTGATGAGTGAAGTCAAACTTGGAATGAACGACTCTCACATCTAAATTTTGGAAGTCTGCAGGAACTAGCATCTCAGAAAATGGTTGTTGGTCTACCTAAAGTGTTTCCCACTTAAGGATTCTATAAAGGCTTTGTGCCTGGAAAGCATCATCGGGAACCATTTCAGTCTGGAAAAGCATGGAAAGAATAGAACCTCCTAGAGTTGGTTCATAATGATGTTTGTTGCATGATTTTACCTTTATTGGTAGCTGCAAGGTATATCTTGACATTCGTTAATGATATATATTGTTTTACATGGGTACTCTATTTTCTAAAGAATAAAATTCTTGTCTTTGAAAATTTCAAAGAGTTTATATCCTTTGTTGAAAAGTGTAACATAGCTAGCCACCCCCATGCCAGGCTACTCTACTACAATGGAATCATAACCAACCACCCATAGGTTGGGCATGCTAACAAAAAATCACTTCTAAACTTATCTCGAATTCAGATAAATTTCTAATTAATTAAGAGGCATGAAATATTCACATGAAAAGATAAAGATGCATGCTACAACATAAATAAATGAGACATATGTCATGAAAAACAATAACGAACAAGAATGCATATTATAGATATGAGTTTCATAGATAAATAAATACACAGCTAAATAAAACCATGACAAAGAGCACTTATCTTTCATGAAACGAATCACCAACTGGCTGCAGACTAAGGATGTTCCACCCAACCATAGACATTGTTTTTACAAGTCTCAAGAGCAATGCCACCCCTGATCCAGGGCTATGAATCCAGAAGGACGGTTCAAGAGTGTCACTCAGCTTGCCAAACCAGTCATTACTAAATCTCTCATAGGATTTCCAACACCCATAGAAATCCAAAGTACACCAACTCTCTTCTACCCAGCCTCCACAACCCAAGAGAATGGACACCCTTCTCTGCCACGCAGTCCCTCAAGTTGTCCATCTCCTTCCAGGGCTACAATGCATCTGGTAAACAATCTCCATGCTTGGACTCTCAGGATTTGTAGTTGTCAGCAAAACAAAACACATACCAAATCATCTCAGACATGCAGACATCAATTCATGGCTAGAATACACCATAAGTCTTTATATCCAACAAAACCATGGCTCCTCTCCAAAAATTCATTTTCCTTTCCCAAGCCAAAACATGAATGAGGAAATATGACGGAGTGAACGAACGAGTGGAGAGAGAACATAATGAAATATGTGAACAATGAAAAATGGGTGAGTGAGTGAGTGAAGAAGAACCCCCCCAAAATAGCAGACCAAAGATGGGTTTATGTATTTCTTGGGATTAAGGAACCAAATGGCCTTCCCCACCAAGAATCTCATGTAGATTTTATTCTCCATTAAAGGAAAATTTTGTAAATAAGTATTAAATAAATACTTAGCCCCTCAATCCCTCTTTCTTTTGGAATCATGTCCCTGTATAACTCTTGTCCTTGTTCGTCTAGAAGTCAATGATGTACTTATTATTAATATTGATCAAAACATTACATTTCCTAGGCACATTGGCATGTTTTAATTGTTTGGGCACTCTAGTCTTTCATTAACAAAATATATTATTTAATAAGGGGCTGGAAACCTGGGTATCACATTTCCCTTCCACTTATTTTGGCACTATTGTAACATCCCGGTGCACTGAGAAAACTTATTCTTTGAGGACACTTGCTCACAAGTGATCTGGACTTTTAGGATATTAAAACATTTATCCTTGATTATGATGCGTTATGATAGATGACATGATGTTTTACTTCTTTGACATAGACAGGTGCTATTGACTCAGTTCTATGGAGTGTGCAGGGTTTTGGACCTTGAGCATGCAGAGGCATCGATGGAACCCCTTGGACTCCCGATTGAGTCAGGGAGTGTGCTATTTGGGTTGATTTATTTACTGTGATATTTCATTGATTTGATAATTGATGAGGACATGTTCTGACATGATTGTTGATATTGCAAGCTGAAGATAGCTTGCTGACTAGACTCACATATGGAGTAAAGGGGCCACACACGATTTCCAGAGAGGTTGAGGGAGAGGGGCAGAGAACAGCCTTGCCACAGCCTACTAGCACTCTTGTCGTGGCTCGAACTGTATATTAATGATTACCTAGTTCGAGAGGATCCACGATGCCGTGAGGGAAGACTGTGATAGTCGCTCACGATGATTCTAAGGGGCACACAATAAGGTGGGGGCCTTATTCCTTAGAGCCCTTAGTCTCCCACAAGTTCACCTGACGGAGTGTTGACTCCAGGGGTTATTGATGTCTACCAATCAGTCAAGTTGGCGAGTGGCACCCTTGGAGCACGTGGTGCATCCTGAAGGGCACGTCGCGCAAAAGAAACACAAGAAGCGAGTGGCACCCTTGGAGCACAGGGTGCCTCCTGAAGGGCACGTCGCGGAAAAAAAATGAACGAGAGGAGTGGCACCCTTGGAGCACGTGGTGCATCCTGAAGGGCACGTCGTGTTGAAGTTGATGAAGGAACAAACCTAGATGGCCCTAAGACATTTAAAACATTAAGAAATTCTTAAGCTACTTCCCTAATTAAATGTCGCCTAGTTCAGAATCTAAGTCCTAAGTCTAAAACTTCTTAGGGTAAAATTTTGTCTAACCTTAAGAACAGACCCTATAAAAATAAAAATAAAAATTTAAACTAAAAACCACTTAAGTAATAGTTTTAGTCTTCATAAATTTTTGGGGTAAAATTAAGAGAGTATTAATTTAATTAAAATCTGTGGTTTTAAATTGTAAAGAAGAAATAAATTATTTAAATTGTGAAAGTGTAAAAAGATTTTAAATTAATAAAAATAAAGGAAAAGAGTAAAACGCGCAACTGCCATTTTGGCTTTATTTAAAAGGGGAAAGAATGGAAAAATAAAAATTAGGAAACTAAGAATTGGAGGAAACATAATAAAGGAAAGAATGGAACTTTTGGTAAAAAGCGAGGTCAACATAGTAAGGAATCAACAATTAAGAACCTTCTAAAATGAACTAGATTAGCAACGTCTTTTAGGGATCTAGGAACACCTAGGAACACCTAGGAGGAAATATAGGAGCAATTATAGGTGGGTGAGGGAAATGAGTCATTTAAATAAATTAAAGAAAATAAATTTTGGAGGAAAGTGGGGGATGAATGACACTTGTACGATGGAGAAATTTTAGAGGATTTCATTAAAACTTAAATTAAAAAGGGATTTAGGGAAAGTTGGAAGGTCTAAAACTCTATAAAAGAAAAGGGAAGAGAAGGAAGAAGGGATCGGATGTTAGCGTAATGTTACGCTGCCGGATTTGTGACTTGATTGATTACTTGTGGAGAGTTTGGATTTTCTAGCTCAGAGAGGAGTGGTAGATCGGCCTTGCAAGGCCCGCTGGGAAGCTAGACTTACCATCTGGATAGTGGGTGGCCCCTTTGCGGCTCGGGGGTCTAAGGGGGAAGTAGAGTACCCCTAGCGATTGGCTGGGAGGTACCGGTGTAGTCTCGACAGTCGGCGAGGGAAGCAGCACGGAGCAGGAGCGGTACAGAGCGCGCGGTCATCATTCGAGGCGAGAGTTAAGGCAACGGTATGTTTTTCATTTGCATGATAGAAGGTATTAGGACCTTGGCCCTCTCTTATTGTTATCATCATTTGTGTATTGGCATTGTGAGATGAATAATACTTAACTTCAATCTGCTTGGTTTCTCGTTGGATCGATTGGTTTTCTTGCCTTGTTCTTCGGCGATTGAAATTGTGTTACAGTTATAAAATATTTCTTCTTACTTTGTTGTTGCATGTCGGTTGGGATAAAAGAGATTTTATGGCTATGTGTATATATGACTGGGGACGTTTTATATCATTGTGGGCGTATTACACATTACAGTGGGCATATTACACATTACAATGGGCGTTTTTATGTTAATGGGGGTGTTTTATATCACTGTGGGCGTAATACGCATTACAGTGGGTGTTTTTATGTTAATGGGGGCGTTTTACACCACTGTGGGCGTTTATATATTACAGTGGGTGTATTTATATTGATGTGGGAATTTTTATATGACTGTGGGCATTTATAAATTTCTGTGGGCGTTTTTATATTGATGTGGGCGTTTTTATATGAGTTTGGGCGTTTATAAATTTATGTGGGCGTTTTTAGATGACTGTGGGCATTTATAAATTTATGTGGGCGTTTTTATATTCATGTGGGTGTTTTTAGATGACTGTGGGCGTTTATAAATTTATGTGGGCGTTTTTATATTGAAGTGGGCGTTTTTATATCACTATGGGCATTTTTATTACTGTGGGCGTTTTGTATATCATGTGGGCATTTTCTCTTTTGTAAAATTAGATCTGAGTATTCGTTCTGGCAATAGTGGTATGGGCATTTTCGTTTTTGTAAAATTAGATTCGAGAATTCGTTCTGGCAATAGTTGTATGGGCAATTTCATTTTTTAAATTTAGATCTGAGAATTCGTTCTGGCAATAGTTGTATGGGAATTTCGTTTTTGTAAATTTAGATATGAGATTTCGTTATGTTAACAGTTATTGGGCATGATAGCTCTTGGTGTTTTTAATCAGTTGTTAACCTCAGGACATCACACTATCCTTGTGACACCTTATATATTAAATTATTTTGTTTTGAGTTAGAGATAAAATTTATATATTAAACCATTAATCTAGAGACACCCTATCCCTCGTAAAATTTAATGGGCTGTATTCTAAACAGGACGTAGGAAAGTATTGCTCATGTTTTAGTGCCGGTTGAGATTGGATTATTTGAATCAATTGAATGCATTCAATTTTGGCATTATTAGGCAATCAAATTTATTAATGAGAGCAACCTCTTTTGGCAGTAATGTTTTTTGAAATAGCAATCTACCTTATTTCAATAAAAACAATCTACTGTTTAGTAAATGTTTTATGTCAGCAACAGTTTTATTTCCTTAGTATAAAAAAAAATGGCAATCCGTTTTGATTTAATAAAGACAACTTACCTTTAAGTTAACTTTTCTAACAAGCAACTGCTGATCATTGCATTAATTATTGGTTCTAAATTTCTGGCTATTAAATGTATATTAGGGTTGATTTAGATGGCACCTTATGGCATTATGGATGCAATATCGATGGTGTTAGTTATCACTTCTTGAGAAGTGGTTAGTATGTAGGGAATGATCGACATAGATTTTAGTTTTTACGCATTGAGGATTCACGTAGTAGATGATGGATCTAGATATTTAGTTTTTGTCTAGTTATTTCTAATGATGGCTTTAAAACTTACTTAATCTAGCGCCCATGAATATTAAGTATTGAATGACATGTTGCCTGATGAATGAGACTTGCGCGCAATGGAAGGATTAATGTAAGGTAATGCTTCATGTTAATGCTAGGGTAAGGTTAATGTTAACGTATTTGTTTTAAGGTAATGATAGTGTAATGAACATTTAAATGTTTATGATAATGGTTATGGAACTGTTAATGTGATGTTGTTATCGTAATCTAGAAAGATATGGTTATCTGATAGTACTGTCACTGAATGTGTTGTAATTAATGTCATAAAATGGTTTAGCAATATGTAATTGAATGCTACGGTAATGATTTATTTTTATTATTAATTCATTGGCAAGGTTATGGTAATATAAATGTAATGTTGATTTATTTTATGGTAAAGTTACTGCAACTTCATTGCATTGGTAGCATACAAGGAGTAATGTGATTGGTGATTGATGTTTTAGTTGCAAGGTTATTATAACATAAGATGTGAGGTTGTTAAGATAATGTTATTGTAATTTTATGGTATATGTAACATATAGGATGTATTGAGATTGTTAATTAATCTCAGGGTTAGTACTATAATTGGAATTGTCCAAACTCACAGTTGTATGATATCAGACTCTTCCATTTGATAAAGCTAGTCGCTCTGTATATAAGTCTGTGTGTATGATTATTTTCTGTGTAAAGAATACAATGTCGTATGAAGACTCTCGGGCCCTTTAAAGGCAGGGTTTCCACTCTTGTGACACACCTCTAAGGTCGTATCAGTAGTCTCGGGCTCTTTCAAGGCAGAGTTCCCACCACTGCGACCTCCTGACAAAGATTACTAGTTTCTGCCTGAGCAGTCGGCCAGGAACCTATCTGACATTCTCTCTCTACGAAGCAAAGAACTAAGATTAAAAGCCCTGCTTTCCTGTGCCGAAATAGTAAAATCTACTACTATGGATTCTTCCATCTGTTGTACGCCTTATGTCTTCTTGTTGTGATCATCGTGGTTGTGTCTTGTTAGTCGTCGGGTGGCAATGTAGAGTCAAGTGTGTATGTTTCCTTTTTACACGCGCGCACACTCCTTAAACATTTTTATTTTTACTTTGCACCTGTTATCAGAGTTGCTTTCGTAACGAGGAGGCTGTTACATATGGTATTAGAGCCGGTTCGACCCATGACTTGGGATCACTACGGATTTTGTTGACATGATTTAATTATACTGTTGTGGATCGAGTTGACCGTGTGCATGCAGGTAATCATGGTTAGAGGATGTCGCGGAGGCACACGACAGGGTGCTAGGGGAGGAGTCGCGATGCCTCCAGTATCATCCACGCTTGAGGGGTCTAACCCCCAGGGAGGTGAGAAGGTTCTCAGACAAGAGCAGATAGTAGTTGGAGACGTGGTCAGGATGATGAGATATTTTCAGGGCATGTCCGAGGCACTGATCAGCCGCTTGGACAGAGATGAGGCCAGGGCGCCGGCACCCGCTGAGGTTTCGCTGCGCGCACCGGCCGTTACTGGTAGCATTCATCGTGAACTCGAGAAGGTTAAATTTCCTGAGTTCTTTGGTGCCCTGGATGGCGCTGCTGCCGATGCATGGTTGGAGAATACGGCGATGTGCTTTGCACTTCGCGATTATACCTCCAACATGAAGGTCTGCATGGAGGTCTTTCAACTGAAGGGGAGCGCTCTTCTATGGTGGAAGACGCTCCTACCACAGCTGAACATGGTCGGCGAAGACATGTCATGGGAACTATTCGAGGAAAGGTTTCGAGAGAGGTACCTTTCAGAGGAATTCATTGAGCGTCAGCTCAATGAGTTCAACGCCTTACGACAGGGAAGGTCGTATGGTGCCCGAGTACGAGGCACATTTTATGGAGCTGCTCCGGTATGCTCCACACCTTAACACGAAGAAACTTAAGGTCAACAGATTCGTGGTTGTCCTTAACGATAGCCTACGTGTGAAGATTAGGATTTTGATGCCTCAAACCTTGCATGACGTCATCGAGAAGGCCCTCATAGTCAAGGAAGAGCTTATCAGTGGAGGTCAGACCAGGACTCCAGCGAGACCAGAAGGGCAGGGTTCATCTGGGACACCACAGCATCAGACTCCAGTGAGACATACGCCGAGATATCGTGGCTTCCAGAGGGGATCCACCTTCACTACACCCCAATGACCTCCGCCTCAGCAGCGGACACCTTATCGGGGACCACAGCATCAACAGAAGCGTTGCCTGCAGCAACAATAGTTTAGGCTTGTTCAGCAGAACAGACTAGGGTTCCAAGCCAGTGGGTCTTCATCTTCTACTTCGGGTACCAGGACTACTGGGCCGAAGAAGGGGTGTTGGACATGTGGGGAGCCACAGTACCAGCATGAATTTCCTGTGGAGAGGACCAGAGTGTCCAGATCAGCCGAACTCACTACCGTGGGATATATTGGCAATGCCCATCGGATTCATGCAGCGGTGAATAACCACCAGGAAGAGCACCAGTCGACTGTGCTCGAGACGATAGGTACTGTCGCTGACCAGACCCTTAGTATTTTGATAGACCCAGGTGCTACTGAGAGTTTCATTTATGGTGCAATGCTAAAAAGGATTAAGGTAAAGGCAGTCGAACAAGACAAGTTTAGCTTCGTAGAGATGGCTTCGGGAGCCAAACAGAAGGTTGGAGGAAACTTTATGGGCTATGCCCTTAACCTGGGAGAGTTTCTCACGAGGGTCAACTTGTACGTCATGATCTTAGGATATTATGACGTCGTGATTGGTATGGATTGGTTGGAATCGCATGAGGTGATACGCAACTGTAAGACGAAACGGTTGAGCTGTGTTGATGATGAAGGACAAAGACGTGTGATTGTAGGACAGAACCAAGGAGTATCCCTGAGGTTCCTCTCTTCCTTACGGTTATGAAAGAGTATGCGCAAGGGGTGCAAGCTTTATGCGATCCTTGCGCTAAACGAGAAGGGAGTAGCGGAAGGTCTAGAACACCTTCCAGTGGTGAGAGAGTTTGCGGACGTGTTTCTGAAGCAGTTACCTGGGATGCCGCCAGAGAGGGAATTGGAGTTTACCATAGACCTAAAACCGGGGACTAAGACGATTGCAAGAACGCCTTATCGGATGTTGACCCCGGAGTTGCAAGAGTTAAAAATGCAACTGAAGGAGTTGCTAGACCTAGGATTGATACGTCCTAGTGTGTCACCGTGGGGTGCACCTGTTATTTTCATTCGGAAGAAGGATGGATCATGGAGTCTTTGTATTGACTACCATCAACCCAACAGGTCTATGATAAAGAATTAGTATCCCTTGCCGAGAATTGATGATCTGTTCAATCAAATGAAGGGTGCGACAATGTTCTCCAAGATTGATTTTCGATCAGGGTATCACCAGTTACGGATCAAGGAGGATGACGTCCCTAAGACCACCTTTAAGACAAGGTGGACACTACGAGTTTACTATTTTACCTTTTGGACTCACAAACGCCCCAGGGGTATTTATGAGTTTGATGAATGGGGTGTTTCACGAGTACTTGGACAGGTTCATCCAAGTATTCATTGACGATATTTTGATCTACTCTCGGACGACGAAGGAGCATGATGAGCACTTGCACTTGGTGCTACAGTGTTTGTGAGAGAACAATTTGTATGAGAAGTTGTCCAAATTCTCTTTTTATCAATCGAGGATTCACTACCTAGGGCATGTCATCTCTGACGAAGGTATCGTCGTGGATCCAGGCAAGGTCAAGGCTATTATGGAATGGCCTGCACCAACGAATGTTAGAGAAGTGCGTAGCTTTATGGGTTTAGCAGTATACTATCGACGGTTTCTTGAGGGATTTTCAAAGATAACGAATCCGATCACGAAATTGCAGAAGAAAAACAAGAAGTTTGTTTGAACCGAGAAATGCGCAGAAGCATTTCGAATGCTTAAAGAGTTGTTGACAACAACACCGATACTAAACGTCCTTGACATGGACGCGGACTTCTTGATATGCACAGACACATCCAAGGAAGACTTAGGTGAATTCTTGATGCAAGACGAATGAGTAATCGCTTACATTTCGAGGAAACTGAGAAGGCATGAGGAGAACTACACGATGCATGATTGGAGTTATTAGCCTTAGTATATGCCTAGAAGGTTTAGAGACACTACCTTGTTGGACGAAAATTTGAACTAAAAACTGATCATTGTGGACTACAACACATTTTTACGCAAATCAACCTGAACGCGCGACAACGACGTTGGTCAGAATCGCTTAGAGAGTATGACTTTGAGATTACTTACATAAAGGGAACAGTGAACTGAGTGGTGGATGCCTTGAGTCGGAGGCCACACATCTTTTTGGTGTTGCCTCTTCAGACGAATCTACGTGAGACGATTCTCACCTTACAACGTGACGATGACTGGTACAAAGAGGTCGAGGGTTTTATCGGACAAAACCCAATGATGTTACCACGATATGAGGGATTTTCTCTTGATAGCGATGGGTTATTGAGGTTTAAAAGTCAGATTTACGTACTGCCAATTCACGAGTTGAGGATGTTGATCCTTAGCAAGGCTCATAGAGCAGCTTACATGGCTCACCCGGGAGTTACGAAGATGAGGGCAAGCCTTAAGCCCTTATTCTTTTGGAAGGGAATGAAGGTCGACATAGTTAGCTATGTGGCCAGGTGTCTGGAGTGTCAGCAGGTAAAGGTTGAACATAGACACCCAACATGATTACTACAACCACATGCCATTCTGGAATCGAAATGGGAGGTCATTTCGATGGATTTTATTGTTGGATTGCCACTGACGGCAAGGAGACATGACTTGATTTTCGTAGTAGTAGACACTCTGACGAAGAGTGCTCACCTTTTTTCTTGTGTGTACGACGTATCAGGCACCTGACATAGCGAGAGTTTTCATCAGTGATATTGTGAAGCTACATGGTGTGCCTAAGAGGATTATATCCGATCGAGGATCAATGTTTACTGGACGATTTTGGACGAGTTTCCAAGAGGCCTTGGGAACTCAACTTAACTTTAGTAATGCATATCACCCAGAGGCTGACGGATAGACAGAACAATGAACCAAACCTTGGAAGACATGTTGCGCATGTACGTGATGGACCATCAAAAGTGTTGGGAGGAATTCTTGCCTCTAGTAGAGTTCACTTGTCAACAACAGTTATTAGAGCACCATTAAGATGGTGCATTTTGAGTTTCTTTATGGGCGACCGTGCTAGACGCCTTTGAGTTGGGCTTGACTTGAGGATAAGGTCCTGGTGGGACCAGAAACGATCCAAGAAATGGAAGAACAAATGCAAACCATAAGACAAGGGATTAAGGAAGCACAAGATCAACAGAAGAGTTATGTCGATGCGCACCGAGTCAACTGTAGCTACGAGGTCGGGATCGAGTCTTCTTGCGGGTTAAACCACATAAGAGTTCAATCAAGTTTGGAAAGAGAGCTAAAATATCTCCTTGTTTCATGGGACCTTTCAAGATTGTGGAGAGAAAGGCGCCCGTGGCCTATCGACTGGCCTTGCTTGATTCCTTGAGGCGTATGCACGATGTTTTTCATGTATCTGTTTTTGAGACACTATATTAGTGATCCTACACATGTGATTGACATGAGTTCCTTGCAGGTGTCAGACGAGGGAGTGCTCACAGTTGAGCCGGTCCGCATCTTAGATCATCGTGTTCGACAGTTATGACGTCGAACGATAGATCAGGTCAAGGTCCAGTGGGACAGTTATAGTATGCACTCAACGAACTGGGAGGACGCATATGATATGCGCCAACAGTTTCCATTTTTGTTTGATAGATAGACTTATGATACTATGATACTTTTATTTCGGCATTTATACTGAGAAACTTCGAGATGAAGTTTAGACCAAGAGGAGGTGTATGTAACATCCCGCTCTGGCGCACTGAGAAAACTTATTCTTTGAAGATACTTGCTCGCAAGTGATTTGGACTTTTATGATATTAAAACATTTATCCTTGATTATGATGCGTTATGATAGATGACATGATGTTTTACTGCTTTGACATAGACAGGTGCTATTGACTCAGTTCTATGGAGTGTGCAGGGTTTTTGACCTTTAGGATGCAGAGGCATCGATGGAACCCCTTGGACTCTGGATTGAGTCAGGGAGTGTGCCATATGGGTTGATTTATTTACTGTGATATTTCATTGATTTGATGATTGATGAGGACATCTTCTGACATGATTGTTGATGTTGCAGGCTGACGATAGCTTGTCGACTAGACTCACATATGGATTAAAGGGGCCACACACAATTTTTAGAGAGGTTGAGGGAGAGGGGTGGACAGCAGCCCTGCCACAGCCTACTAGCACTCCCGTCGTGGCTCGAACTGTAGGTTAATGATTACCTAGTTCGAGAGGATCCACGATGACATGAGGGAAGACTGTGACAGTCACTCACGATGATTCTAAGGGGCATGCAATAAGGCGGGGTCCTTATTCTTTAGAGCCCTTAGTCTCCCACAAGTTCACCTGGCGGAGTGTTGACTCTAGGGATTATTGATGTCTACCAATCAGTCAAGTTGGCGAGTGGCACCCTTGGAGCACGTGGTGCATCCTGAAGGGCACGTCGCGCAAAAGAAACACAAGAAGTGAGTGGCACCCTTGGAGCACATGGTGCGTCCTGAAGGGCATGTCGCGTTGATGTTGATGAAGGAACAAACCTAGATGGCCCTAAGACATTTAACACATTAAGAAATTCTTAAGCTACTTCCCTAATTAAATGTTTCCTAGTTCAGAATCTAAGTCCTAAGTCTAAAACTTCTCAGGATAAAATTTTGTCTAACCTTAAGAACAGACCCTATAAAAATAAAGATAAAAATTTAAACTAAAAACCATTGAAGTAATAGTTTTAGTCTTCATAAATTTTTGGGGTAAAATGAAGAGAGTATTAATTTAATTAAAATCCGTGGTTTTAAATTGTAAAGAATAAATAAATTATTTGAATTGTGAAAGTGTAAAAAGATTTTAAATTAATAAAAAAAAGGAAAAGAGTAAAACGCGCAACTGCCATTTTGGATTTATTTAAAAGGGGAAAGAAGAGAAAAATAAAAATTAGGAAACTAAGAATTGGAGGAAACATAATAAAGGAAAGAAGGGAACTTTTGGTATGAAGCGAGGTCAACATAGTAAGGAATCTGCAATTAAGAACCTTCTAAAATGAACTAAATTAGCAATGTCTTTTAGGGAAAGTATTTAAAACATGTAAGGGGATCTAGGAACACCTAGGAGGAAATATAGGAGCAATTCTAGGTGGGTGAGGGAAATGAGTCATGTAAATAAATTAAAGAAAATAAATTTTGGAGGAAAGTGGGGGATGAATGACACTTGTACGATGGAGAAATTTCAGAGGATTTCATTAAAACTTAAATTAAAAAGGGATTTAGAGAAAATTGGAAGGTCTAAAACTCTATAAAAGGAAGGGAAGAGAAGGAAGAAGGGATCGATTGTTAGCGTAATGTTACGCTACCGGATTTGTGACTTGATTGATTACTTGTGGAGAGTTGGGATTTTCCAGCTTGGAGAGGAGTGGTAGCTCAGAGAGGAGTGGTAGCTCGGCCTTGCGAGGCGAGCTGGGAAGCTAGACTTACCATCTGGATAGTGGGTGTCACATTTGCGGCTCGGGGGGCTAAGGGCGAAGCAGAGTACCCCTAGAGATTGGCTGGGAGGTACCAGTGTAGTCTCGACGGTCGGGGAGGGGACAGGCACAGAACAGGAGCGGTACGGAGCGCGCGATCATCGTTCAAGGCGAGAGTTAAGGCAACGGTATGTTTTTCATTTGCATGATAGAAGGTATTAGGACCTTGGCCCTCTCTTATTGTTATCAACATTTTTGTATTGGCATTGTGAGATGAAAAATACTTAACTTCAATCTTCTTGGGTTCTCGTTGGATCGATTGGTTTTCTTGCCTTGTTCTTTGGCGATTGAAATTGTGTTATAGTTATAAAATATTTCTTCTTACTCTGTTGTTTCATGGCTGTGTGTATATATGACTAGGGGCGTTTTATATCACTGTGGGCGTATTACACATTACATTGGGTGTTTTTATGTTAGTGGGGGTGTTTTATATCACTGTGGTTATATTACACATTACAATGCACGTTTTTATGTTAATGGGGGCGTTTTATATCACTGTGGGCGTAATACACATTACAGTGGGCATTTTTATTTTAATGGGGGCATTTTACACCACTGTGGGCATTTATATATTACAGTGGGCGTATTTATATTGATGTGGGTGTTTTTATATGACTGTGGGCATTTATAAATTTTTGTGGGCGTTTTTATATGACTGTGGGCATTTATAAATTTCTGTGGGATTTTTTACATTGATATGGGCATTTTTAGATGACTGTGGGTGTTTTTAAATTTTTGTGGGTGTTTTTATATTGATGTGGGCGTTTTTAGATGACTGTGGGAGTTTATAAATTTTTGTGGGCGTTTTTATATTGATGTGGACATTTTTATATTACTATGGACGTTTTTATTACTTCAGGGCGTTTTGTATATCACTGTGGGCATTTTTCATTTTTGTAAAATTAGATCTGAGTATTCATTCTGACAATAGTGGTATGGGCATTTTCATTTTTGTAAAATTAGATCTGAGAATTCGTTCTGGCAATAGTTGTATGGGAAATTTCGTTTTGTAAATTTAGATCTGAGAATTCGTTTTGGCAATAGTTGTATGGGCATTTCATTTTTGTAAATTTAGATCTGAGATTTCGTTCTGGTAATAGTTTTTGGGCATGATATCTCTTGATGTTTTTAATCAGTTGTTAACCTTAGGACAGTGCACTATCCTTGTGACACCTTATATATTAAATTATTTTGTTTTCAGTTAGAGACGAAATTTATATATTAAACCATTAATCTAGAGACACCCTATCCCTCGTAAAATTTTAATGGTTTGTATTCTAAACAGGAAGTAGGAAAGTATTGCTCATGTTTTAGTGCCGGTTGAGATTGGATTATTTGAATCAATTGAATGCATTCAATTTTGGCATTATTAGGCAATCAAATTTATTAATGAGAGCCACCTCTTTTGGCAGTAATGTTTTCTGAAATAGCAATCTACCTTATTTAAGTTAAAACAATCTATTGTTTAGTAAATGTTTCATGTCAGCAACAGTTTTATTTCCTTAGTATAAAAAAAAATGGCAATCCAGTTTTAATTTAATAAAGACAACTTACCTTTAACTTAACTTTTCTAACAAGCAACTGTTGATCATTGCATTAATTATTGGTTCTAAATTTCTGGCTATTAAATGTATATTAGGGTTGATTTAGATGGCACCTTATGGCATTATGGATGCAATATCAATGGTGTTAGTTATCGCTTCTTGAGAAGTGGTTAGTATGTAGGAAATGATCGACATAGATTTTAGTTTTTACGCATTGAGGATTCATGTAGTAGATGATGGATCTAGATATTTAGTTTTTGTCTAGTTATTTCTAATGATGGCTTTAAAACTTACTTAATCTGGCGCTCATGAATATTAAGTATTGAAAGACATGTTGCCTGATGAATGAGACTTGCGCACAATGGAAGGATTAATGTAAGGTAATGCTTCATGTTAATGCTAGGGTAAGGATAATGTTAATGTATTTGTTTTAAGGTAATGATAGTGTAATGAACGTTTAAATGTTTATCCTAATGGTTATGGAACTGTTAATGTGATGTTGTTATCGTAATCTAGAAATATATGGTTATCTGACAGTACTCTCACTGAATTTGTTGTAATTAATGTCATAAAATGGTTTAGCAATATGTAATTGAATGCTACGGTAATGATTTATTTTTATTATTAATTCATTGGCAAGGTTATGGTAATATAAATGTAATGCTGATTTATTTTATGGTAAAGTTATTGCAACTTCATTGCACTGGTAGCATACAAGGAGTAATGTGATTGGTGATTGATGTTTTAGTTGCAAGGTTATTATAACATAAGATGTGAGGTTGTTAAGAAAATGTTATTGTAATTTTATGGTATATGTAACATATAGGATGTATTGAGATTGTTAATTAATCTCAGGGTTAGTACTATAATTGGAATTGTCCAAACTCATAGTTGTATGATATCGGACTCTTCAATTTTATAAAGCTAGTCACTCTGTATATAAGTCTGTGTGTGTGATTATTTTCTGTGTAAAGAATCCAGTGCCGTAACAAGAGTCTCAGGCCCTTTAAAGGCAGGGTTTCCACTCTTGTGACACACCTATAAGGTCATATTAGTAGTCTCGGGCTCTTTCAAGGTAGAGTTCCCACCACTACGACCTCCTGACATAGATTACTAGTTTCTGCCTGAGCAGTCGGTCAGGAGCCTATCTGACATTCTCTCTCTCCGGAGCAGAGAACTAAGATTAAACGCCCTACATTCCTGTGCAGAAATAGTAAAATCTACTACTATGGATTCTTCCATCTGTGTTTGTACTGTACATAACACAGTATCTCTTTTAATGCTTGCAGTTACTTGTTGTGTGCCTTATGTCTATGGTCATTTAATGCTTCCAGTTACTTTTTGTGCGCCTTATGTATTCTTGTTGTGATCATCGTGGTTGTGTCTTGTTAGTCGTCGGGTGACGATGTAGTGTCAAGTGTGTCTGTTTCCTTTTTACACGCGCGCACACACCTTAAACAATTTTTTTTTTCCACCTGTTATCAGAGTTGTTGTCGTAACGAGGAGGTTGTTACAACTATCAATGCATATACAAAATAGAAATCAAAGTTTTGAAATTTATTCAAAACGTTGTGGGTACTCTTCCTGCATGGCATCTTAATGCTCACAAGTATCATACTCAGGACCGTAGCAGATCCACTAGACTTTTACTAGCTCTATAACTCGATTCCGGACCACTTTGACCTTTCTGTCCAATATTTGCATTGGCTAGACCTAAAATCCTTCCTCTATCCTTACCTAAATTAGATGCCAATCAATAACATGGTTTGAATAATGTACATATATTTTTAGCAAAGAGACACGAAATAAATTATGCACATTCATGGAAGCAAACAATGGAAGCATGTATGCAAATGAAACTATTCTTTTGAACTTAAATGGACCACACAATTTGGCTGCTAGCTTTGTACAAATACCCAACTTCAAAGATCTCTTATTTGGATTCAGTTTTAAAAGCACATGATCCCCCACTTTAAATTATCTAGTTGTCATGTTCTTATCTACATAATTTTCTATCTATCTTGAGTTGCCTTCAAATTTTGCTTAATTCTAGCCATCTGGTCTTCCATATCCTTGAACAATTCTGGCCCAAGTACCACTCTATCTATTGGGTTGGCCAAACTCTGTAAATTATTTCATTTCCTACCATACAAATCTTCAAATGGGATCATTTTCAATGAAGCTTAAGACCCATTATTATAGGAATGATCAACCAAGTGCAAGTAATCTTCCCACTTAGATGGTGTATCCATCACATACATTCTCAACATGTCTTCAATTACTTGGTTGACTCTCTCTGTTTTCCCACCTGATTGTGGATGGTATGTTGTGCTAAAGTTCCTATTTGTACCAAATCCTTTAAACAATCCCCTGCATAAATTTGAAGTAAACTTTGTGTCTCTATCTGAGACAATTTCCTTAGATATTCCATGCAACCTAGCAATCTCCCTCATGCAAATTTATGAAATATTAGCCGATGTATGAGTCATTGTTATAGGAAAAATATGAGTTTTTTTTGTCAATTTATCAACCACTACCATGATTGAATCGTGTTCTCTTGTTGTCCTGAGAAATTTGGTTATAAAACTGATGGTTATCACTTCCCATTTCTTCTCTGGAATTGGTAATGGTTGTAGAAAACCCGTTGGGTTCCTATGCTTAGCCTTCACTCTCTGACATTCCATACATCTGGCAATGTAATCAACAACATCTCTTTTCATTCCTGGCCAAAAGAATTGGCTTCTTACTGTTGCAATTGTTTTTTGGTAACTGGGATGTCCGACACATGGCACATTATGCATTTATTTTAATACAAAACTCCTAAGTTCTTTGAAACTAGGAACACAAATTCTATTTTTATGCATAAGTAATCCATCTTCATGCATCTCATATTCTTTAATTTGTTGTTGTACATTTTCCTACTGTAATCTTTCTTTTACCTGTAGGTAATGTTGATCTGTAACAACAACATCTAAAATTATTCTCTTTAAATATGACTGATTTATACTAAAAATTATAGAATGAATGAGATGTACTCTTATACCAAGTTCATCAACAAATTTATTTATTTTTCCTTTGATATGCTTGATGTTAAAATCGTATTAATTTAAAATTTTCATCCATCTCGTGTGCTTGGCATTTAAATTTGGTTGTTCAAAAAGATATTTTAGATCACTATGGTCTGTTCGTAATTCAAACCTCCTCCACATGAAATAATTCCTCAACATATTCAAAGTGTGAATAATGGAAAGAAGTTCCAAGTCATGTGTGGCATAGTTCCTCTAATCTTCTTTAATATTTCTAGACTCATAACCAATGACATGTCCATTTTGAGTAAGGACTCCACAAAGTCCTTCCTTGCATGCATTTGTACATACCACAAAACTTTCATTTGGGTTAGCAACCTTTAAATCAGGTGCACTAGTGAGTAATTCTTTCAACAAATTAAAGTTATCTTCACACTCAGATGTCCATTCAAATTTAATTCCCTTATTTTGAAAAGAAGTGATGGGATGAACAATCTTAGAGAACCCTGCTATAAATCTTCTATAGTAACTAACTAATCCTAAAAAATATCTAACTTCCGAAATAGTCATGGGTGTTGTCCATCCTCTAATGGATTCAATATTCTCTGGATCTACTGCTATACCTTGTTCTGAAATAATGTGTCCCAAGTAATGGATATGTTCTTGGTAAAAAGAACACTTCCTAAACTTGGCATATATTTGATGCTCCCTCAGTACTTGCAATACCAATATTAGGTGATGTTCACGCTCTTCCTCTGACTTAGAATAGACAAGTATGTCATCCACGAATACTATGAAAAAATTATCCAAATAATTTATGAATATGTCATTCATTAAGAACATAAAGACAACTGGTGCATTGGACAATACTAATGGCACATCTAAAAATTTATAATGCCCATACCTGGTTCTAAAGGCTCTCTTATTGATGTCTTCTTCCTTGATTCTTACCTGATGGTACCATGATTTCAAGTCTGTCTTTGAAAATATATTTTCCCCTCTTAGCTGATCAAAGACGTCATCAATTATGGGTAGAGGGTACTTGCTCTTTACAGTGGATTTATTTATCTTTTGAAATTCAATACATAGTCTCAAAGTTCCATCATTATTTTTTACAAATAGTACTGGTGCTCCCACAGGTGAAACACTTGGACGTATGTACCCTTTATTCAACAATTCTTCCAACTACATTTGTAATTCTTTTAATTCTAGTGTACTCATTATGTAAGGTGTTTTTGATACCGGGACAGTGTAACATATTTCTCTTGCACAATCCTGATTGGACTTATTCTTCGAGAACACTTGTGTGAAAGTGATCCAGTTCATTATATGATTCACTGTTTCAATTATGGATTATGATGATGTTGTGGATCTCATGATATGTCATTTTATTATATTTATATCGACAGGTGATATTGATTGGTTTTTCCTAAGTGTGTAAGACTTTGGCCTGATTGAGGATGTTGTTGGGATCGATGGACCTCCTTGGACTCTGGATCAATTCAGAGAGTGGATTGTTATGGTTTGAGTTTTTTTTATATTGTATATGTGACATATGAATGGTATATTATGATGTTGACTTTTTATTGCTGACATGTTTTGCTGATGGATGAAGGCTGACGATAGCTTTCTAACCAGACTCACATTTGGAGTAAAGGGGTCATGCATGACAACCAAAGATATTGAGGGAGAGGTGTACCAGCAACCCTGCCACAACATACTAGCACTTCCACCGTGGCTCGAACTATAGGTTAACGATTACCTAGTTCGACAGATCCACGATGTCGTGAGGGAAGACTATGAGAGTTTCTCACTGTGATTCTAAGGGGCACACAATAAAGCAGGGTTCTTGTTCCTTAGAGGCCCTTAGTCTCTGACAAGGTAACCCGACAGATTATTAACTCCAAGGGTGGACATCTACCAAAATAAGTCAAAATGCGAGTGGCACCCTTGGAGCACGTACTGCGTCTTGAAGGGCACGTCGCATCGATGAAACTTGAATGAAGGCAAGTAGCACCGTTGGATAATGTAGTGCATATTGAAGGGAACATCACGGTTGTAACATTGGTGAGTCAATGAACCTAGGTTCCAAGAAAAAAATCTCTCATTTTAACCTAGTTAGTCTTAAGATAATTGTTGCATGAGTAAAGTTAACTAAAAAAATTATAAGATTTCCCTTAAAAAAAATTTTGCTTAGCCTAGGTCTGAGTAGGACACGAGAACTAAAAATAAAATTAAGAAAGTAATAAAGGGGGGGATGAAGAATATCGGGGTGAAAATTAAATCAAAAAGAAATTTTTTTGAAGGATTAAATTATTTAAAGGATTAATTGTTGGCTAAGTACAAAACCTGCTAATTTAGAGCTTACACCAAAAAGGGGAAACTTTAATACAAAAGGAATGTTGAACATAGTAGGGAATCTAGTCTAGATAACTTTCAAATTTCAAACTCATCTAGGTTTTAAGAAAGGCGTCAGTCATTAAGGGAATGTAAGAGAATAAAGGGACATTGAGGAGCGTTTTTAGGAACGACTTTAGGTGGGTGAGGAAAATTTTCATTATAAATTAATTAATTAATTGAATTTTCTGGTGCAACTAAGGGATCAGGTGACAAGTGTACGGGGGAGAATTTTCCTAATAATAAATTAATAAAAATAACTTAATGTGCATTTGGAAACAAGTCACTAAGAAAACTCTCTTAAATAAATGGCGGAGGAGGGGAATAGATCACATCTTGTATGTGTAAGGTTATGCTGCCAAATTTTACTCTTGACTCTTTTTTTTGTGGGAGTTGGGATACCCATCTCAGATTGAGAGTGGGTAGCTCGACCTTACGAGGCGATATGGGAGCTAGCATTCTCTGGTTTGTGTGTGTGGATCATTTGCATCTAGTGGGGCTCATGGGGAAGAAGAGTACCCCTAGCATTGGTTGGGAGGTACCGGTGAGGTCTTAGAGGTTAGCAAGCATGAGATGGATGGAGCGCAAGCACAAGATAGCCACCTCAGATTCTTCTCGTGGGTTACGGTACGCATGTTAAATTTTATTTGAAAGTTATTTAAAAACTGTATGTGAAATTTTATGTTTATGAAAATTTTAATTGTTCCCTGGATGTGTGTGCAATTTTTTGTTGATCTCATGATGAAGAAGTTGTGGTTTAATTTAATTTTTTTTGTTTTTCCCTTCATCATCTTTGCATCCTTCTTACTCTCTGTTCCTGTGAGTTTTCATCCTTTTTCCCATCTTGCAAAACTAATTTCTATCTTTGCGCCTTATGGTTTTCTTAGTTGTTTTCTTGTTGATCTCTCCCAAAAAGATTCAAGAAATTGGGACACCCTCCCATTACCCCTTCATTTCTTGTATCCATCCTTCCAGAAGAGTCTTGATGTTCTTGTTTTCTTACACAGCAAAAGTGAGACTTCCCTGCATGTTGAGTTTGGGATTGCATGCGCGTTTTATCTCTGTGTTTTTCCCCCTCCTTCCCAGCGAACCCCAATCATTTTTCTGCGATTTTTTGGGGTTGTTTGCGAGTTTATCTTGTGCCTTGATACATTTATCATTCCCTTCCTTAAAGGCCTAGAACATAACTCAAGTGCTAAGCTAGATTGGTGTTGACTTGTGTATGAGTGTTGTGAGTTAAACCTCATCGTTTTGTTACTCTGTTTTTCTCTTCGATCTGCCACGAGTTTGTTGCGTTTTCTCTCCCTTTATCAACTATCATTTTCTCCCAGCCATCAAGCCAATAAATATTAAAGTGTAGCTCCGAAGTGGTATTCCTCAGAGTTTTATTTTTCCCTTTACGATTTGATTGTATTGATAGCTTCATTTTTTCGCCCTCCCTACCCAACTATTTTCCCTCTTCTACACAATGATTTATTCACTTAAGAGGTCCAAGTTTTGGTCTCCATTTCACTCAGAAATATGTTTTTGAGCCTTGCATTTTTGTGGCTCTGCAAAAGGAATTCTCCCTTGATCACTCGGCATGGGTAGGCATGTGCACAACCCCGTTATCACTTAGTGCCTGACGAATTTGTGGGCTTACTCTCCCTCTTCCTTGACTGTGTTTCTTATCCTTTTAGTGGGGAGGAAACCTCCAGAGAAAACCCCAATCTCCCTCTCTATAGACTGGCATGGAGTTCTCAGCTAATTCATTACCTCAGTGAATAGCATTTTTTCTCCCCATCTTCCCACGTTTGGCACATTCCTAGTTGTAATTATTGTGTTTTCCTTATTGCCACGGTCCTGGTGAACTTCCCCGAAATTCCTTCCTGTAGTAGCGGTTCCAAGTTTCTATTGCAACTTTTTCCTTACTGCCACTATCCCAGTGGACTGCACCGAAATTCCTTCCTGTAGCATAGGTTCCAAGTTTCTATTGCACCATTTTCCTTTTAGGCACTATCCCAGTGGACTGGCCATCCCAAATGATTTCCTTGTGGCCATGATCCCAAAGGGACTACCCATCAAGTTTATTTCTGTAGCAAGCCATCTCACAATGTTAGTATCAAGGTTTCCCTTGCCGCCATGACTGCAATGATAAATTTTAATGTACAACGTTTGTATTTGAATAATGTAAAGTTATAATGAGGCTTAAGTGTTAAGGATTATAAGGCTTATACTGATCTATTATCAGATTGTAGATATTAATTAAATCAATATTTTTACTTAATAATTATAAATATTATAATGATGCATAAACTTGGATGATATAAAGTTTATAATGATGTATAAAGTTCAAATGATGTAGGATGTAAAGTTTATAAGGATGTATAAAAAAATGGTAGTTATTAATTGATCAATAAATTACTTTAATGATTGCAAAGTATGTAATGATTGTAGTTATTGTTTTTGTTATAAGGATATATGCGTTGATTAAGGGAGACTCCTTGATTTATAATGGTGAATGTGTGCTTGACTATGATGGATACCCCCTTGCACAACATATTGTATATCACAAGGATGTTTATAGATTTTAAATGTCTTGTGCCACATGAATATATACAAGTAGTTGATTGCTTCATATATTATTCATTTTTTTCTAGACTCCTTACTCCTTGTAGTTGAAATTTGTAAGTGGCATATGATTTCCTTAGTGTTGTTTGCACTTGGTAGGCCCTTATAGTTTCCTTATTAGGGTATGTAGGTAATGTGAAATCCCTATAGTTTTGCACGCGAATTGGGCTTCTTACTTAAAAGTGATATGCAAGGTTGTATAAACTCTTATTATGTTGTTGAGAGATAATTAGTTTTTTTTAATATTTATAGTTGAGCTACATGAGAACTATTGGGGCCTGGAATACTTGAATTAATGTTAATACCGGATTAATTAAACGATTAGATCACCTTTGCGCCATAAAAAAATTGATGAGGTTGATTGATTTAGTGACTAGAATATTCATTCGCCTTGACCATATGAATGTTGAATGTTTTAGAATTGGTTATCTTGCGCCCTTACTTATATGTATTGTGATTGTTGGAATTTAGTTACTCTTGCGTCGTAAAATAAGTTGACATATGATTAATCAAGTGAATGGTTTCCGGCGTGCCCTGGAATTAATGTTGATATAACTAGTCTTAAATGTGGTTTGTTATGGAATGCTTCATTGATGTCTATTTGTGTCCTTTAGTTGATGCATGTTTGTAATAGATTCTTATCGCACCTGAATAATTGATCATTAAGATGTATGGTTGATTTAGAAATTTTTATTTCTCTTGCGCCATCAATTTAATGTGATTGTGACTAGTTGTGTAATTAGATTACTTTCACTTTGTAGATATAATGTTTGATTTGATATATGTTCTAATGCGCCAATAATTATTGATGATGTTGGATTGATGTAGAACTAGATTACTAATGCGTAGTTAATTAGTGTTGATGTATGTTTGATAACGGTAATGATTACCCTTGCTCCAAGGTTAATTAATGTTAGAATTGATGGAATGAAGAATTAGATGATCGTTGATGTGTTGTTAGTTTAGTCAGCTTGTAATGATTGTGTCGGGTGGGATGTAGACACCTCCTTGTTCCTCAAAACAGTCGCCATCCCTGAGACCTTAAATGGGAAAAATCGATGGGAACCTGGGCTTAAGCTTTGCTTATGTGTCATGCAGGTCCTAACCATTGCAGGGTAGGATGGGAGGGTAGTCATTTATATTCTTCATCTGAGTAAATGTTCGTAAATGTCTTCAAGTTTCATGATGTGTTAATATGCTATGACTTTTTATGTTTATGTGCTACGTGAAATTTCATTCATTGTGATATCGTTGAGTTGTGTCGCTATGACTTATTTTGATGTTTTTGTCCTCTTGT
>ML802518.1:192909-215552 GCA_009831015.1 Picea engelmannii | reverse complement strand
TATATATATATGGTACCTGTTGTACGTTGTTTTGTGTCGTAAGGGCCGTGGTCTTTCCACTAGTATAATTTGCATACAAAAATAGTTATCAAAGCACCATTAAGATGGTGCCATTTGTGTTTCTTTACAGGATACCGTGGCATATTACTTTGAGTTGGGATTGGCTTCAGGAGAGGGTCCTGGTAGGACCATAAGTGATCTAAGAAATGGAAGATTAAATTCAAAAAATAATACAATGGATCAAGGAAGCACATGATCCATAGAAGAGCTATGTCGATGCGCATCGTGTCGACCATAGTTATGAAGTTGGTGATCGAGTCTTCTTCTGAGTGAAACAACACAAGAGTTCAATCAAGTTTGGAACGGGTGATAAACTCTCTCTTAGGTTCATGGGAACTTTTAAGGTTGTGGAAAGGAAGGGACATGTGGTCTATCAGCTAGCCTTGCCTAATTCTTTGAGGCGTATGCACGATGTTTTTCACGTATCTGTTTTGAGACATTATGTTATTGATCCTACACATGTGATTGACATGTGTTCCTTGTAGGTATCAGACGAGGGTGGGTTAACGGAGAAGCCAATATGCATTCTAGACCATCGCATTTGACAACTACGACATCAAATAGTCAATTAGGTCAAGGTTCAATGGGACAATTATAGTCCGCACTCGATGACCTGGGAAGACACATATGATATGCGTTAGCAGTTTCCATTTTTGTGTGATTGTTAGGCGTATAGATATTGTGAGATACTTTATTTCAGAATTTATATACTGTGAAACTTCAAGACGAATTTTAAAACAAGAGCAGGTGTATGTAACATCCCTCTCTTGTGCACTCCTGATCAGAATTATTATTTGAGGACACTTGCATGAAAGTGATTCGGTTCATTATATGATTCACTGTTTTGATTATGGATTATGATGATGTTGTGGATCTCATGATATGTTATTTTATTATATTTATATCGAAAGGTGCTATTGACTGGTTTTTCCCTAGTGTGCAGGAATCTGGATTGATTGAGGATGTTGTGGGACTTGAAGGACCTCCTCTGACTCCGGATCGAATCAGAGAGTGGGATTTTATGGTTTGATTTATTTTTTTTATATTTCATATATGACTGGTATATTATGATGTTGATTTTTTATTGTTGACATGTTTCTTTGATGGATGGAGGCTGACGATAGCTTGCTAACCAGACTCAGATTTGTAGTAAAGGGGTCATGCATGAAAACTAGAGATATTGAGGGAGAGGTGTGGTGGCATCCCTTACACAACCTACTAGCACTCCCGTCGTGGCTCGAACTGTAGGTTAACGATTACCTAGTTCTAGAGATCCACAATGTCATTAGGGAAGACTGTGACAGTCGCTCACGATGATTCTGAGGGGCATGAAATAAGGCAGGGTCCTTATTCCTTAGAGGCCCTCAGTCTCCCACAAGGTTGTCCGATGAAGTATTGACTCCAAGGGTGGACGTCTACCAAAATCAATCAAAATGCGAGTGGCACCCTTGGATCACGTAGTGCGTCTTGAAGGGCACATCACAGGGATGAAACTTGAATGAAGACGAGTGACACCCTTGGGGCATGTACTTCATCTTGAAGGGCAGATCGCATTTGTAACACTGGTGATTCAATGAAATTAGGTACCTATAAAACAATCTCTTATTTTAACCTGGTCAGTCTTAAGATAAATGTTACATGACTAAATTTAAAAACAAAAATTATAAGATTTCCCTTAAAAAAACATTTTTGAGCCTAGTGAATTTAAATCCTAGGTCTAAGTAGGACATGAGAACCTAAAATTTAATTAAGCAAGTAATAAAGGGGGGGATGAATAATATGGGGGTGAAAATTAAATTATTTTTTTTTTTTAAGGATTAAGTTATTTAAAATATTAATTATTGGCTAAGTACAAAACTTGCTAATTTTGAACTTAGACTAAAAAGCGGAAATTTTAATACAAAAGGAATGTGGACCATAGTAGGGAATCTAGTCTAGAGAACTTTCTAATTTTGAACTCAACTAGGATTTAAGAAAGGATTCAATCATTAAGGGAATGTAATGGAATAAAGGGACATCGTGGAGCGTTTTTAGGAATGCTTTATGTGGGTGAGAAAAATTGGAATTTTAAATTAATTAATTAAATGAATATTCTGGTGAAACTAAGGGATCGGGTGACAAGTGTACGGGGGATAATTTTCCTAATAATAAATTAATAAAAATAACTTAATGTGTGTTTGGAAACAAGTCACTAAGAAAAATCTATAAAAGAAATGGCGAAGGAGGGGAATGGATCACATCTAGTATGCATAAGGTTATGCTACCAAATTTTACTCTTGACTGATTTTTCTTGTGGGAGTTGGGATACCCAGCTCGGATTGAGAGTGGTAGCTCAACCTTGTGACGCGAGATGGGAGCTATATTTCTATGGTTTGTGTGCATGGCCCCTTTGCAGCTCGAGGGGCTCAGGGGGAAGAAGAGTACCCCTAGCATTGGCTCGAAGGTACCATTCAGGTCTTAGTGGTTAAAAAGAAGGATTTGGATGGAGCGCAACCATGGGAAAACCACCTCGGATTATGCACCTCAGTTACGGTACACGTGTTAATTTTCTTTGAAAGTAGTTTAAAAATTGTATGTGAAATTTTACGTTGATGAATATTTTAATGGTTCCTTGGATGTGTGTGCACTTGTTTGTTGATATGATGATGAAGAAGTCATGGTTTAATTTAAAAGTTTATTTTTTTCCCTTCACCTTATTTTCATCCTGCTTAATCTTCGTGCTTGTGAGTTTGCATCTTTTTTCCCATCTTGTAGAACTAATTTCTATCTCTGTGCCGTTTGGTTTTCTGAGTTGTTTTTCTTAGTGAGCTCTCCCAAAAGGATTTGATAACCTGGGAAACCTTCCCCTTACCTCTGTGTTTCTTGTATCCTTCCTTCCATAAGAGACCTAGTGTTCTTTTTTTCGTACACAACAAAAGTGAGAATGCACTTTGTGTTGAGTTTTGGATTGCATGGCCATTTTATCTCTGGTTTTTTCCCCCTCCTTCCCAGCGAACCCCAATCGTGTTTCTGTGATTTTCTTGGGTACTCTACTATTTTATCTTGTGCCTTGCACCCTGTATCAGTCTCTCCCTCGATATCTTAACGCATAACTCAAGCATTGAGTTAGATTGGTGTTGGCTTGTGTATGCGTGTTGTGAGTTAAACCTCAGTGTTTTGTTACTCTGTTTTTCTCTGGGATCTTCCAGGAGTTTGTTGTGTTTTCTCTCCCTTAATGAACTGCCATTTTCTCCAAGCCATCAAGCCAGTAAATCTTAAAGTGTATCTCTGAAGTCATGTACCTTTGAGATTATTTTACCCTCTACGATTTGATTGTGTTGATCCCTGCATTTTTTCTCCCTCCTTACCCAGTGATTTTCCCTCTTGTACATGGTGATTTATTCTCTTAAGAGCTCTGAGTTTTGGTCTCTATTTCACTCAGAAATCCATTTTTGTGCCTTTCATTTTCCTGGAATCGCACAACGAATTCACCCTTGATACCTCGACGTGGAGAGGCATGCGCACAACCCCGTGCTCACTTAGTGACTGGTGAATGCATGGGATTACTCTCCCTCTTCCTTGACTATGTTTCTTAGCCTTTTCGTGGGGAGCAACCCACCAAAGCGAACCCCAATATCATTCTCTGCGTCTTGGCATGGATCTATCAGCCAATTCGTTACCTCAACGAATAGAAGTTTTTCTTTGCGTCTTCTCACACCTGTCTCATTCCTGGTTGTAATTATGGCGTTTTCCTTATTGCCATGGTCCCAGTGGACTGCCCCAAAATTCCTTCTTGTAGCAGCGGTTCCAAGTTTCTATTGCAGTGTTTTCCTTGCTACCACTATTCCAGTGGATTGCCCCGAAATTCCTTCCTGTAGTAGCGGTTCCAAGTTTCTATTGCAGTGTTTTCCATGCTGCCACTATCCTAGTGGACTGCCCGAAATTCCTTCATGTAGGAACGATCTTAAATTTTGACGCAAACGATTTCCTTGTGGCCACGATCCCACTGGGACTGCCCACGAATTTTATTCATGTAACAAGTGATGTCATAATGTTAACACCAACGGTTCCCTTGCAGCCAGGACTTCAATGACAAATTTTAATGTACAACATTTGTATTTAAATAATGTAAAGTTATAATGAGGCTTAATTTTTAAGGATTGTAAGGTTTATACTGATGTATTAACATATTGTAGATATCAATTAAATCAATATTTTTACTTAAGAATTATAAATATGACAATGATGCATAAACTTGGATGATATAAATTTTATAATGATGTATAAAGTTCAAATGATGTAGGATGTAAAGTTTATAAGGATGTATAAACAGATGGTACATATTAATTGATCAGTATATTACTTTAATGATTGTGGATTATGTAACAATTGTAGTTATTGTTTTTGTTATAAAAATGTATGCATTGATTAAGGGATACTCCTTGATTTATAATGGTGAATGTGTTCTTAACTATGATGGAAACCCCCTTGCACAACCGATTGTATATCACAAGGATATTTATAGATTTTAAATGTCTTGCACCACATGGATATATACAAGCAATTGATTGCTTCGTATATTATTCATTTGTTTCTAGACTCCTTACTCCTTGTAGCTGAAATTTGTATCTGGCATATGATTTCCTTACTACTTCTTGCACTTGGTAGGCTCTTATGGTTTCCTTATTAGCGTATGTAGGTAATGTGAAATCCATATATTTTTGCGCGTGAATTGCGCTTCTTACTGAAAATTGATATGAAAGGTTGTATAAACTCTTATTATTTTTTTGAGAGATACTTAGTTATTTGTAATAATTATAGTTGAGCTACAAGAGAACTGTTGGGGCCTTGAATACTTGAATTAATGTTAATACTGGATTAATTAAATGATTAGATCACCTTTTCGCCATAAGAAAATATATGAGGTTGATTGATTTAATGACTAGAATATTCATGTGGCTTGACCATATGAATTTTGAATGGTTTAGAATTGGTTATCTTGCATCGTTACTTATATGGATTGTGATTGTTGGAATTTAGTTACTCCTGGGTCGTAAAATAAGTTGATATATGATTAATGAAGTGAATGGTTTCTTGCGCTCCCTAGAATTAATGTTCATATAACTAGACTTAAATGTGGTTTGTTATGGAAAGCTTCATTGATGTCTATTTGCATCCATTAGTTTATGTATGCTTGTAATAGATTATTATCGCACTTGAATAACTGATCATTAAGATGTATGGTTGATTTAGAAATTTAGATTTCTCTTGCACCATGAATTTAATGCGATTGTGATTGGTTGTGTAATTAGATTACTTGTGCTTTGAATATAGAATGATTGATTTAATATTTGTTTTAATGCACAAATAAATATTGATGATGATGGATTGATGTAGAAGTAGATTAATAATTTGTCGTTACTTAATGTTGATGTATTTTTTATAACGGTAATTATTACCCTCGCTCAATGGTTAATTGATGTTAGATTGATGGAATGAGGAATTAGATGATCGTTGATGTGATGTTAGCTTAGTCATCTTGGAATGATTGTTGATGCAGGAGCATCGCCAACTCATCAAGCGAGCCATCACATCAAGCGGAGATCAGCTGGATAAACAAACCCAAATTTTTAAAGTGCTTTGGGATTGTAGCGCAAGTATTTAATGAATCCTTTATGAGGAGCACCTTTTGTATATTGTATCAGACCTCGAGCCATACGCTCTTGTCTGAAGTAGATAGGAGGCATTTAATAGATTTAATGCTGGTAGATAGATGTTTAAGTGTAGATTTGATAGTTTGGAGTTCGAGAGGGAAAACGGATATAGACACCCTCATTGTATCATTGTAACATTATCAAGCATTCAGGAGAAGAGAAGAGCATGCAGAGAATATTGTATGAAGAACACCCATGTACAGGCATTTGAATTAATAGAATGAAGCTTTGATTCCAGCCCATGGTTCGTGTTGTTTTCTCTGTGTATTGATGTTATGCTCATGAATGTTTGCTTTCTTGTTATGCATTTTCTTTGGATATGCTGTGCATATGATTTCATGTTTCAAACTGAAGTCTGAAAGGGAGAGAGAGTGAGGTTCAATTGTTTCTCTATCTGAGCCAGGAGATTCCTGCAAAGGGTGCAGTTGAAGTCATCCGCAAGGAGTGCGTTGACGAAGGCTCAGTAGCTTAAATTTTGGTCTCCTTCGCCCAGAAGTGGAAGTGGGTTGTTGAAGCCGTGCAAAGAGTGCGCAGGCTGAAGAAGAAGTCTCAGTTGTGAATCTGAGTAAAGGGAATCAAAGAAGACTGCTGCAGGAGTTGCGCAGAGTCGAAGGGATTCAACACTTAAGAGTTGTTGAACGATTGTTGCAAGGAGTGCGCGTAAGTCCCTCTGAAAGAGTCAGAGTGGGAAAGCTCAGGAGGTATAGAACCTTTGTGATATCGTTGAAGAAGAGCACCGATAGTTTGTGCCGTGAAAGGTTTCAGGCCAGAGTCGTCAGTTCGTGCACAGAGATCTCTTTTTCCTAAGAGACTGTTGAAGTTGTGGAAAAGCTCAGGGGGAATAGACCTTTGAACTCCCTGAAGACTACGTGCAGGGAAGCTGCTGTTGGAAGTCAGAGGAAAGAGTCGCAGGTTGGCGAGCAAGCAAACGAGTCTTGTGGAGAGACACTTCTTTAGTTCGCAGAATCCTCAAGGGGAGAACGGATGAATGAAATCTTTGGAAGAGATTTCACAAAGTTACGAGAGTCGTTAGATATTCCAGAGGTGCAAGGTAGTTACAGCGCAGGCGTGGAGAGGATTCGAAGCTTAGGAGGGGAAATACTGTTGATCCAAGTCGGTTAGGGCCGTTGGATTGTTCACGAGATCGCCTATCAGGACCTCGTGAGGAAAGTGTTCTAAGTTTGGTAAAGGGGAGTCGCGAGATTGCGAGAAGCGATATATCGACTACTCCGAGGATAGCGTGGGTCCACAGGAGTTGGCAAGAGGACAGGTGGCACCACGCATCTCGGAGCTCGGAAGTGGAAGGGTTGAGAAATTGGTGTCAAAGTTTGCGAGACGCGAGATCACTAGGCAACGAAGTGGCGAGAGGATCTGGAGTGTTCATTTGGGAAGGACAGGTGGCGGAGATATAAGGATCTTGCGAACTCGGGAGCTTGCAAGTTGAGAGCCCATGTATTGGGAAGCGAAGTCGCGAGGGAGTGAGGTTGCGAGTTTAGACACATCGGACCTCGGGAGTCGACGTAGAAGTTATTCGACCTCGTGGGAAGCGAATTCGCAAGGGAGCGAGGTTGCGAGTTTTGGCACCTCAGACCTCGAAAGTTGACGGGGAAATTATTCAACCTCGCGAGTAGAGATGTCATGAGGGAGAGAGGTAGCGATAGCGCGGAAGTCCTGAGAGAAGTGACGGGTGTGGACGGGTCAAGTCACATGTGCGCATCAGAGTTTCGGTACCTCGGGTATGGGAGGTTGTAGAACCAAAAGTTGGTATCGCAAGTAGCGAGGGCGCGAGTAGAGAAATCCCTCAGGGAGAAGTCAGTGAGTTGACTGACCATCGGGTCTTGGGGATCCGAGGGTGTAGCGCTCGATTGTTGGACTCGCGAGGTCGCAAGTTCTAATCCTCCGAGAAGATTGAGGAAGAGGATCGCGCGACGAAGAGAATCTGTGGGTAGGAAGATTCCCGATAGGGAATTAGGAGAACCTTTGAGTTCTTCGAGACGAGAAGAGAAGAAGGTCCTATGTGAGCGGACGTGCCAGTAGGGGTGTGCGTTTGCATCAAGAGTGGTATCAGAGAAGATTTCTTGTCTGTATATTTCAGGCAAGAGGAGCGAGGAAGGAAAGAAGCACTCTGATACACATAGAGTGGTATCAGAGAGAGAGAAAATCTCTTTGCTTTTTGTAGCATAGAGGAAAGGAAAATTTCACCATGCCACTCAGAAGGGAAAGACAATCACCTGATCTAGAGGACAGGGATGTGCGAAGAAGAGGGAGACAAGCACAAAATCCAGATATGGAAAGGCAGATACGTGCTCTCTAAGCGAGATTAGAAGATATGGAAGCAACGCAGAGATGCACAGCCAATGCTGGAGATCTAAGTGACTCCGAAGGAAAAGTTGAAGCTGAAGAACAGGGAGAAGTTGCAGTAGAAGATGCAGCCAATGAGCGATTAATAAAAGCTATCGCCCGGATGAGTTCGAAGACAAAGATGGACATTCAAGCTTATGAAGGGAGTATGGATGCAGAAGAGTTGTTGGATTGGATTAGAGCTCTTGACACTTACTTTGATTATGAAGATATCGAAGAGGATAAAAAGGTTAGGCATGCTATCACAAAATTGAAGGAACACGCAGCATTATGGTGGGACGAACTTCAAGTAGATAGACGTTCCAAAGGCAAGCAAAAGATTAAAAGCTGGGATCAAATGATTGCGAAGATGAAGGCAAAGTTCATCCCAAGGGATTATCAAATCACACTGTTCAGGAGAATGCAAAACCTGAGACAGAAGTTGATGACAGTGAAGGAGTATACTGAGGAATTTTACAAGCTCAATATCAGAGCAGGTCATCGGGAGAGCGATGACGAAAAAGTTGCCAGCTATATGAATGGCTTGAGATACGATATCCAGGATGAGATGAGTATGACGACCATCAGAATGGTGGAGGATGCGTATCAGATGGCGTTGAAAGCTGAAGAGAAGCTGAGCCGTAAGCCAGCACAGCAAGGCCGAGGCAGGAGCCAGCCAAAAGGTAAGTCAGTTGCCCAAGATAGGTTTCCGAAATCCAAGGATGACTGGAAGAAGCCTCAGACTAGAATAGAAAGAGGTGGAAGTTCACAGCGAGGCCAGCACGCTGAACAACGAAGGCAACAGACAGAACAGAGTGGAGGATACACTGATAATAACACATTTCCTCGTACCAGAAGTAGAGGAAGAGGCAGAGGTGGAGTCATCACATGCTTCACATGTGGAAAGAATGGACACAAGGCAGTTGACTGTCCAGATAGGAAGAAGGATGGAGGATAAACTCACATCGCCGAGGCACAGAGGCGAGATGCTGAAGCAGAAGATGCAGAAGACGGAAGGTCATTGATGATGCGTAAGGTTCTCTTAACACCTGAGAAGGAGGTGGAGGACACAGCTCAAAGAAGCAGACTTTTCAGAACCACATGCAAGACCAAAGATAGGAAGTGCAAGGTTATCATGGATAGTGGAGGCACAGATAATCTCGTTTCAACCGAGATGGTGGAGAAACTAGAGCTGGAGACAACTGATCACCCGAGTCCATACAGAGTTTCATGGCTATAGAAGGGACATCAGGTAAATGTCACCAAACAGTCCTTAGTTGACATCAAGATAGGAGGATATAATGATAAAATACTCTGTGATGTTATTCCTATGGATGTATGTCATTTATTGCTAGGCAGACCATGGCAATATGATAGGAACGTAGTTCATGATGGGAAGATGAATACGTATACTTTGGAGAAGCATGGAAGAACACATATGCTACTTCCAATTAAAGAAAAAGAAGTAAAACCAGAACCGAGAAATACTGTACTTCTCATGAGTGGGAAAGAACTTCTGGCAGAAGTAAAGAAGAAGAAAGATCCACAATTCTTTGTGGTCAGGAAACCAAAAGTTGTTTTGACCACCACAAGAGTGGATGATTTACTGGAAGAGATTCAGGAACTGTTGGAAGAGTTCACTGACATTATGGTGGACGAATTACCTCATTCGTTGCCACCAATGAGGAGTGTGAGTCATCATATAGACCTCATACCAGGAGCCAGTTTTCCAAACAAAGTTGCGTATAGGTTGACGCCGCAGGAGAACGAAGAGGTCAAAAGGAAGGTGCAGGAACTATTGGATAAAGGACTGATCAGGGAAAGTTTAAGTTCGTGTGACGTTCCAACGGTATTGAGTCCAAAGAAAGATGGAGGTTGGAGAATGTGCACTGATTCCAGAGCCATTAACAAGATAACCATCAGGTACAGGTTTCCATTGCCACGGATGGATGACTTGATGGACGGTCTGAGCAGAGCCAATGTTTTTTCAATGGTTGATTTTAAAAGCGGATACCATCAGATTCGCATGAGGGAAGGCGATGAGTGGAAGACAGCCTTCAAAACCAACGAAGGGTTGTATGAATGGCTAGTAATGCTGTTTGGCTTGACGAATGAACCAAGTACCTTTATGAGGTTGATGAATGAAGTGCTGAAGGAATTCATTGGTAAGTTTTTCATTGTTTATTTAGATGACATATAGATTTTCAGCAAAACAAAAGAAGAGCATCTGAAGCATTTAGTTGCAGTAATGAGGAAGCTACGGCAAGAGAAGTTGTTGGTCAACATGAGGAAATCTTCATTTATGAAGACATAACTCATTTACTTGGGATTTGTCATATCGACAAATGAATTAAAGATGGATCCAATTAAAGTGGAGGTAATTAAAAATTGGCCATCACCAAGAAATGTTTTCGAGGTGAGAAGTTTTCATGGTTTGGCTAGTTTCTACCAAAAATTCATCAGCAATTTCAGTGGAATTAGCGCAGAAATGATGGATACTATCAAGAAAAGACATAAATATTTTCATTGGACTGAAGAGGTAGAGAAGAGCTTCAATCTGTTGAAGCGGAAGATCACAGAACAACCGGTTTTGGTGTTGCCGGATTTTTCGAAAGTGTTCCAAGTAAAATGTGATGTGAGTGGCTTTGCCATAGGAGCGGTCTTGAGCCAGGAGGACAGACCAATTGCATATTTCAGTGAGAATATGGATGAGGCAAAAGTGAAATACTCCACGTATGACAAAGAATTTTATGCTATCATACAGGCACTGAAGAAATGGAGGCATTACTTGATCCCAAAAGAATTTTTTTTGTATAGTGATAATCATGCATTACAGTTTGTGACTCAATAGGAGAAGTTGAATCAGAAACATGCTAAATGGGTAGAGTATATGAATAATTTTACATTTGTAATTAAACACATTTCAGGTACTGCTTACAAAGTGGCTGATGCTTTGAGCAGAAAGTGTTTATTGTTGCAGCAGTTCCGAGTCAAAACATTGGGTTTTGAAAATCTTAGGGACATGTATGCAGGTGATGCAGATTTTGCAGAGGCATATGAGGCAGCTGAGAATCCAGTTCTCAGAGACAGAACCCCATGGATAGATTACATGATCCAAAATGGACTGTTATTCAGAGGAAATCAGTTATGCATTCCAAATTGCTCCATGAGGGAGAATCTGTTAAAAGAAAAGCACAGTGGTGGATTAGCAGGGCATTTTGGCCACGACAAGACATTTGCAAAGCTGAGTGAAGCCTATTTTTTTCCAAAGATGTGGTTGGAAGTCAAGAATTTTGTTGACAGATGTAGAATTTTCCAGCATTCAAAGGGCAGGAAGCAGAATGCGGGATTCTATCAGCATGGGATTTTGTATTGGGATTGCCTAGGACGAAATCAGCATGGATTTTGTATTGGGATTGCCTAGGACGCAAAGAGGACATGATTCGATCTTTGTGGTGGTTGACAGGTTTTCCAAAATGGCACATTTTATTCCATGCCAGAAGACCAGCGATGCGACTCACATCGCAAATTTGTTCTTCAAGGACATCGTTAGACTTCACGGGTTACCCAGAAGCATAGTATCGGACAGAGATTCAAAATTCATTGGACATTTCTGGAGGACACTCTGGAATAATATGGGGACTAACTTGATGTTTAGTTCTGCCTATCATCCTTAGACGGATGGGCAAACAAAGGTGGTAAATAGAAGCCTGGGAGACTTATTAAGAAGCTTGGTGACAGAGCACCACAGCAGTTGGCACAATGTGTTGCCACAAGCAGAGTTTTCATACAATGACTCAGTGAACAGGAGCACAGGAAAAAGTCCATTTGAGATTGTATATGGAAGGCAACCAATAGGAGTATCTGAACTGAGGGATTCAGAACAGATGATCACTAAGAGTGCAAGTGCTGAAGAATTCACAGAGGCAATGGAAGAACTTCACAGCAGGGTGAAGAAGCGATTGCTGGAATCAAACCAGGAATATAACAGCAGAGCGGACCAACATCAGAGACAACTTCAGTTTGAATTTGGTGATCTAGTTCTGGCACATCTAAGAAATGAAAGGTTCCCGAGAGGAACATACAACAAGCTGAAAATGAAGAAAATTGGGCCATGCAGAGTCCTAAAGAAGTTGGGAGAAAACGCTTATGAGATTGAGTTGCCGGATAACATCGAAATATCTCCGACATTCAATGTCTCAGACTTATATCCTTATAAGACTGAGGAAACAGGAGCTAGAAATGATGAACAGCCAGAAATCCAATGGCAAAAGCAGATGTCGATTGCGGAGAAGCCATAGATGGAGCGTATACTTGACAAGAGGGTGAGTAAAAAGACCAGGCGAAAGCAATACTTCGAGTATCTGGTTAAATGGAAGAACCACCCAGTGGAAGATGCCAGCTGGGAGACTGAAGTAGTGATACAAAAGCAGGGACAGACCATGCAGGAGCTCATGGACAGGAGCCCATGAAAGTTTTCAAGCTGAGGAGTATGATGCAGGAGCATCGCCAACTCATCAAGCGAGCCAGCACATCAAGCGGAGATCAGCTTTATAAACAAACCCAAATTTTTAAAGTGCTTTGGGATTGTAGCGCAAGTCTTTAATGAATCCTTTATGAGGAGTGCCTTTTGTATATTGTATCAAACCTCAAGCCATACTCTCTTGTATGAAGTAGATAGGAGGCATTTAATATATTTAATGCTGGTAGATAGATGTTTAAGTCTAGATTTGATAGTTTAGAGTTCGAGAGGGAAAACGGATATAGACACCCTCATTGTATCATTGTAACATTATCAAGCATTCAGGAGAAGAGAAGAGCATGCAGAGAATATTATATGAAGAACACCCATGTACAGAGATTTGAATTAATAGAATGAAGCTTTGATTCGAGCCCATGGTTCGTGTTGTTTTCTCTGTGTATTGATGTTATGCTCATGAATGTTTGCTTTCTTGTTATGCATTTGCTTTGAATATGCTGTGCATATGATTTCATGTTTCAAACTGAAGTCTGAAAGGGAGAGAGAGTGAGGTTCAATTGTTTCTCTATCTGAGCCAGGAGATTCCTGCAAAGGGTGCAGTTGAAGTCATCCGCAAAGAGTGCGTTCATGAAGGCTCAATAGTTTAACTTTTGTTCTCCTTCACCCAGAAGTGGAAGTGGGTTGTTGAAGCTAAGCAAGGAGTGCATAGGCTGAAGAAGAAGTCTCAGTTGTGAATCTGAGTAAAGGGAATCAAAGACTGCTGCTGCAAGAGTTGCGTAGAGTCGAAGGGATTCAACACTTGAGAGTTGTTGAATGATTGCCGCAAGGAGTGCGCGCAAGTCCCTCTAAAAGAGTCAGAGTGGGAAAGCTCAGGAGGTATAGAACCTTCGTGATATCGTTGAAGAAGAGCACCGAGAGTTTTTGCAGTGAAAGGTTTCAGGCCAGAGTCGCCAGTGCGTGCATAGAGATCTCTTTTTCCTAAGAGACTGTTGAAGTTGTGGAAAAGCTCAGGGGGAATAGACCTTTGAACTCCCTGAAGACTATGTACAGGGAAGCTGCTGTTGGAAGTCGGAGGAAAGCATCGCAGGTTGGAAAGCAAGAAAACGAGTCTCGTGGAGAGACACTTCTTTAGTTCGGAGAATCCTCAAGGGGAGAACGGACGGACAAAATCTTTGGAAGAGATTTCACGAAGTTACAAGAGTTGTTATATCTTCCAGAGGTGCAAGGTAGTTACAGCGCAGGCGTGAAGAGGATTCAAAGCTCAGGAGGGGTAGCACTGTTGATCCAAGTCGGTCAGGGTCGTTGGATTTTTCACAAGATCGCCTATCGGGACCTCATGAGGAAAGTGTTCTAAGTTTGGTAAAGGGGAGTCACGAGATTGCGAGAAGCGAGATCTCGACTACTCTGAGGATAGTGTGGGTCCACAGGAGTTGGCAAGAGGACAGGTGTCACCTCGCATCTCGGAGCTCGGAAGTGGAAGGGTTGAGAAATTGGTGTCAAAGGTTGCGAGACGCGAGATCACTAGGTAGCGAAGTGGCGAGAGGATCCAGAGCGTTCATCTGGGAAGGACAGGTGGCGAAGATCTAAGGATCTCACGAACTCGGGAGCTCAAAAGTTGAGAGCCCAAGTATTGGGAAGCGAAGTCGCGAGGGAGCGAGGTTGCGAGTTTCGGCACCTCGGACCTCGGAAATTGACAGGGAAATTATTCAACCTCGCGAGTAGCGAACTCGCGAGGGAGCGAGGTAGCGATAGCACAGAAGTCCCGAGAGAAGGGACGGGTGTGGACGGGTCATGTCACACGTGTGCATCGGAGTTTCGGTACCTCGGGTATCAGAGGTTGTAGAACCAAAAGTTGGTATCGCGAGTAACGAGGGCACGAATAGAGAAATCCCTCAGGGAGAAGTCAGCGAGTTGACTGAACATCGGGTCTCTGGGATCTGAGGGTGTAGTGCTCAACTGTTGGACTTGCGAGGTCGCGAGTTCCAATCCTCTGAGAATATTGAGGAAGAGGATCGCACGACGAAGAGAATCTGTGGGTAGGAAGATTCCCGATAGGGAATTAGGAGAACCTTTGAGTTCTTCGGGCCGAGAAGAGAGGAAGGTCATGTGTGAGCGGACGTGCCAGCGGGGGTGCGCGTTTGCATCAATTGTGTAGGGTGGGATGTAGACACCTCCTTTTTCCTCATAATAGTCGCCAACCCTGAGACCTTAAATGGTCAAAATCGATGGGAGCCTGGGCTTGAGCGTTGCTTATGTTTCCTGGAGGTCCTAACTATTGGAGGGTAGGATGGGCAGGTATTCATTTATATTATTCATCAGAGTAAATGTTCGTAAATTGCTTCAAGCTTCATGATGGGCTAATACGCTATGCCCTTTTATGTTTATGTGCTTCGTGAAATTTGATTCATTGTGATATTTTCAAGTTGTGTCACTAGGACTTATTGTGATGTTTTTGTCCTCTTTTCTTATATATATATATATATATATATATATATATATATATATTACCTTTTCTATGTTGTTTTGTGTTGTAACGACCAGGGTCTTTACAGGTATCTCCTAGCACTAAATCAATAGACAAATATATCTCCCTCTTGGGTGGAAACCCTGGTATTTCCTGGAATACATCTTCAAATTCTTGTAGTATCGAAAATTGTTCAATGCCTGGCCCCTTTGTATTTTTTGGTTCCTCCACATGGGATGCCTACAACCGACATCCTTTTCTAAAACATCTCTTTAGCTGCAAGGTTGAAATCTCCCTTATAGATATTGGTCTTGAAACTCTTTTCACAGTGCTCTGTTTCCCTTCTTCATCAAGACATGTAAATTTCTTGTTATGAAAATCTAGGACAACATGATGTTTTTCCATCCAATCCATTCCAATTAGAATATCATAAGAAACCAATGGTATAATATTTTTATCAGCATTAGTATTCACACCATTAAGACTTATGGAACAACCTATGACCATATTATGGATTCTCCTTTTGGTTCCAGTGGCTAGTTGAACCAAACTTGATTTTTCAAGCTTAATTTTCTCCAAATGTAATTTATCCACTATTTTAGGATCAATGTCAAAATGAATTTATCCTGAATCAGTTAAAATAGAAATAGGTTGATTAATGATATTACCTTTCACCTCGATCATATTTGATTGGTACTCTTTTTGTCGATCATCTAAGGTTGCATAAATCCTTCCCATGTATTCTACTATTGTATCCTCTTCGATGTTGTGAAAAGTGTTCACTTGTCCTTTCTGTGAGGGAAAGCCTTTTACAGGTGATCTACTTTGTATCCTCAACACTATATTGGTGGTATTTCCCTTTTTCCCAAGGAGTCTTCTCTCTTGGATTCATCCTTATCATACTGGTCGGGATGATTTTTTTTTGGTCTATTTCTATTGAAAGGAGGTTTGAATCCTTTCTTTCTCTGATCAAACTTATCCTCCTTCTTATCCTTCAAATATTTCTGCAAAGTATCTCTGCCATTTCCTTGATCATACAGGTACTTATCCTTCCTAATGGTCTCTGTCAAAGTCTTGGGTTCATCATATTGAATCTAATCTTTATAAAAGGATGGAAATCCACTGAAAAACCTATGTACTTTATCTTTCTCATGTTTTACAAACCTTGCAGACTTTAGAAGACCCAAGAACTCCTTTTCATACTCTTCCATGGTCGTTCTTCCCATCCTAAGTTCAAAAGACTCCTGAATTTTCTTTTCATAGAAGTGTTATGAAAGGTACTCCTTCTGAAAATATTTCCTGAATTGCTTCAAAGTGATCATACTCTCATTAATGTGATCAACTTGCTTCAGTTGATCCCACCACATAGTTGTTTCCCATGCAATTGGTATGTGGAAATTCTAACTTCTAGGTTCGATGAGTAGTTATCTAATTGAAAATACCTCATGAGTCCAATCAATCATGCTTCAACATCATCTTCCCTTCCTCTTTCACAATCAAAGGATGTTGGATTAATATTCCTCAAATCTCTTTGCAGACTGTCCAATTCATGTCTTCTTCTTTGGTACCTAACAAGAGACACCTCTTGACTACTTATGGAATCTTCAGATGCATAAACTTTCCTTGATGAGTAGGAAGGTGGGTGATTTCTATGAGCTCTTCTAGGACTTCTTGAATAACCAATTCTTCTATGATCATCTCTTATTTCATGACATCGTCTCTCTTCCTCCTCTTTTGAGTTTGATCCATTATTTGTTTTTCTCTGCAACTGATTTAATCTTAGAATCACTCAAGAATTTATGTTATTTTTTTCTCTTATCAGTCTCTCATTGTCTACTTTGTAACTCTACACTTCTATTTTCAGGTTTCTCACAGTCTCTATCAATGTTTCTTGCTCCCCTCTCCCCTTGTGTTTGTTGGATTATTTCTCTTCATTACCAACATTGATATTTTGACCTTTGACCTTGCTATCATAGATGGAAGATCCCTCTCCTTCTTCCATTTTTTGAATATGCATTCTTATACTGCAATGATATGTTTACACCCCCTAATTCTGCAAAATGTGCAAGCAACCATTTTGTTAGAATTATGCATATTATAAAATAAAAAATCCAAACAATGCTACAGGTCTTTTTTCTTCTCAATTCATGAATAATACATTATCATTATTCATATTACAACAATTCTAGGTTATCCTCCTATGAATAATCTTTCCAATGACTGTAATCTTGCCCCAATTCGATATTTGAGCCGAAAGTTATGGCTTCCCGAAAAAAAATCACTTTTAGCCCCTTTTCGTTTGTTTTGCAAAAAGATCTTGTAAAAAATTCCACATCTCCTTTAGCTGATACATAATTCAAATTTTACATAGACACTTCCTTCAAATCACTTTCTATGTGACCATGTCTCAAAAACATGGGCTTATTCACTCTTTAGTGCCTTCCTCTATATTCTTCTACATAGGATATTTCTCGAACACAATATCTGAGGGCTTGGTTACTTACATATAATTTTTCACCTCTAATTGACCCCCTTTAACTTATCATGAGGCAGATACTGGGACCAAGTCCTCCAGAATTCATCCATCAACTATTCTCCCTTTTCAATCCTTCGATTTCTCTAAGAGTTAAACTTCATCGAAACCCTTCCAATAACTCTACTAGTAGATCAGACACTCAGGATTTAATCTCTCATTGAATAGATGGTCATGGCCCATTTGGAGGATTCAACGAGATCAACGGCCGCAACATAATTAGGCGGTGGGATGGACGACACTTAATCAATACGGGACTTCGATACTCTGGGACTCCAGGACATTTCAAATCCCACATCATTCAACTCCCCCGAAGTGATACCTGTCGAAGTACTTACCCTCTCCTTCCACTATTTAGTTCGATGGCTATGACTTAATCAAGCATGGAGACGGTCGATCCTTAATCAATTTGAGACTTCAGCACTGTGGGAATCTAGGAGATGACATGGAATGTTGATGTAACCTAGGGTGATGTGTACCGAGGGCATGTGTGCCATGTGTCACTAAAAAAATAACAAGTTGGGGCCAAAAAGATACTGAATCAGGGTGACATGTGTTCCGAAATGGCACCACTTCCATGTGGCCTATGATGCACCATCCATCAAATGGATGATCCACATTCTTTTCTCTATATCTAATGGACTGGGTGATTTCATGAAGACATATTTACACTTCGTGGTTTCTACACTTCGGGGCTTCGACACTTTGGGGATTTTCCCATTCCCCAGTAATCGTCGGAGTGGCGAAGTTTTGAATTTATGAAACTTTGTTATCCTTCAACCATTTCTATATCTGACAATCAAAATTAATTCTGAATTCCTTCCCTCGATATAACAGTCCATGAGACTTCGATACTTTGATGATATAGTACTTCGGGTTATAGAAATTCTAAAAGGGTTCAATTCTCCCAGAGTTAAACTTCCCGAAGTGGTCAATGCTAGATGACCCTGACTAACAACTGAGATTTCACTCGATTCTTCTATCAAATCGAATTATCGACAGGACAACGCGACTTCAGCCTTTTCATCGTTCTTCCTATCTCCCATAATCATTGAAGCGACGAATTTCTAGAGTTTTTCATCTCCTGGTCAGCTTCTATCAATGATTGACGATTGACAAGTTCGGCCTGATGACTGTGACTTAATCTCTCCCAACCTTTGGTTTCACCTTTATATAATAATCCTCAATGAAATGCCTTCCGATAACGATATAGAAATCCTTGATTCCACGTTGGTGATCGCTATTAAATTCAAAATGGAATGGTCACGATTCTACAATCTTTTACAAAGGATCTCTATCTACACAACGTTGTAGCTTCTACACAATCTCTGCAACGTTGTCTCTCCCGATCTTTAAGATTTCAAGGACATATCCAGTCTTACCCATAATACCCTATCCAAAAGTTCCAACCCATAACAGTCTGGTCTTTCAACCTGAAGCTATGATACCGATCTGTAACGTACCCAGTCACCCCTAAGTCGGGCTATGCTACTGCAACAACAACATAACTAGCCACCCACAAGTTGGGCTTGCTACCAGAAAAATCACTTTTGAACTTATCTCGAGTTCAGTTAAATTTCTAATTAATTAAGAGGAATGAAATATTCACATGCAGATTTAAAAATTCATGTTACAACATAAATAAATCAGACATATGTCATGCACAAAAATAACTAGCAAGCATGCATATTATAGATATTAATTTCATATATAAATTAATACAGAACGAAATAAATACATAAGTGAATAAAACCATGAAAAAGAGCACTTATCCTTCATGAAATGAATCACCAATTGGATACAGAGTGAGGACGTTCCACCCAACCATAAACATTATTGTTCCAAGTTTCAACAAAAATGTCACCTCCAAGCCAGAGCTATGAATCCAAAAGGATGGTTCCAGAGTGTCAATCGACTTCCCTAACCAATTAGCACTCAAGCTGTCATAGGATTTTCAGTAACCACAACAATCCAAGGTACACCAACTCTCTTCTACCCAGCATGCACAACACAAAAGAATGGACCCCATTATATTCCACACAACCCCTTACGATTTCAATCTCCTTCCAGGGCTCCAGTGCATCTGGTCAAGAATCTCCATGGTGGGACTCTCAGGATTCCCAGCTATGAGAAAAACTTAACACAGTAAAAAGCATCTCAGATATGCAAGCATTACTTCATGTCTATAATACACCAACAATCTTTACAACCAACAAAACCATGGCTCCTCTCCAACAATTTGTTTTCCTTTCCCAAGCCAAAACACAAATGAGGAAAGACAAGTGGGAGAAATAATGAGTGGAGAGAGAACATAATGAAAGGTGTGAACAATGAAAAATAAGTGGGTGAGTGAAGAATGATGCCCCCAAAGCATACCAAAGATGGTTTTATTAATTTCTTGGAATTAAGGAACCACGTGGCCTTCCCCCCCAAGAAGCTCATGTAGTTGTTATTCTCCATTAAAAAAAAATGGGTAAATAAAATATAAAATAAATACGTAGCCCCTCAAGCCCCGTCTCTTGTGGAATCATAGCCCCCTATAACTCTTGTCCTTGTCCATCTAGAAGCTAATGATGTATTTATTATTAACACCGAACAAAACATTACATTTCTTAGGCACACTAGCCTCTTTTAATTGTTTGGGCACTCTGACCTTTCACTAGCAAAATGCATTATTCAATACAAGTCTCAAAACTAGGGTATTACAAAAATAAATGTGGCCAACCCATTAAGTTCCTGACAATGGTGGTGAGTATGTAAATCGACCTTTTGAAGAATACCTGATTCGATATGGAATTGATTGGAAGTGGTCAGTTCCTCACACACCTCAATAGAATGGCATTGATGAAAGAAATAATCAATTGTTAGTAAAAATGGCTAGATGTATTTTGTAGGCTAAAGGTTTTCCTCGTTGCTTTTGAGATGAATAAATTTATTGTGCAAACTATCTTCTCAATCTCATCTCAGCTCGAGAATTTTTCCTTACATGACTCCATTCGAATGATGGTGTGGAAAGAAGCCGTCAGACGATCACCTCCATGTGTTTGGAAGTGTTGGATAGGATCATTTTTATGATGATTGTGGAAAGAATTTATATGCAAAGAGTCATGCTTGCATCATGATGGTATAATCTGAAGATTCAAAAGCCCATCAATTATTCTATCCTTTCAAATGGAAAATCATTATCAAATGAAATGTATGATTTCATGAGAAGTCTTCTGGAATCAAATTGTTGCATTCCACTTATGGATTTTTGTAGGATGATCCCTTTGATGTCATTTCTAAATCTAGCTCTTTTTTTCCATTTTTCAGTCCTTCAACTAGATAGTCGAACTTTGTTCCCATTTCAACTAGACCGTCAACCTCTGAGTTGGTTAGTCCATCAATATATATTTTGATATATTTTCCATATTCATCGACTAAAATTGTTCTGAATTCTTATCGACCTATACCAGTCAACAACAAGTCACCTATTTCTTGTCTACCCAGATGGGCAACCAAGACAATTGAAGCTACTCAAGCTAATGTCATTGGTATCTCCTTCGCATGACAAAATCAAAGTCAAAATAAACATGTCAACGTTGCATTGATGAATCATGTACTTGAAAATTTTGATCTTGTTTCCTGCACAAATACTCAAGGATAGCCTAAATGGGAATAGGCTACGAAAACAAAAATTAATTCTTTGTCCAAGAAGCACACATGGGATTTACTTCACCGACCGCAAGGAAAGAATTGTTTGATGTGTCTATGGGTATACATGACCAAATTTACCTCTGAATGTATACTTGAGCGACATAAATAATGCATGGTTGTGAAAGTCATTTCTCAAAAAGAAGGTATCAACTATAATGATTCATTTTCCCCTATTGCAAAGATAAAATATGTTCGAATGATTCTTTCCCTTTCTACTCATCTTGTATGGAATCCATTAGATGGATGTGAAGAGTGTGTTTCTTCATGGAGACCTAATTGAAAAACATTTCATGGTAAAACCCCCATGTTTTGTGACAGATTCTACCCTAGTTTTTCAACTTAAGAAGTCACTTTATTGTTTGAAGCAAGCTCCTCGAGCTTCGTATTTATTTGACTTGGTTTCAAACATTGTGAATCTGATCAAAGCTTGTATGTACTCCATACCAATAGAGACACTTTAATTTTTGTTGTATATATTGATGGCCTTATAATTACTGGCAATAATATTGATCTCATTCGTATATTGAAGAAACAACTTGTTGACTCCTTTGACATGACAGATCTTGGCACTCTCCACTATTTTTTCGGCCTTCAAGTATTACCACCATGTGATGATTTTTTAATTTTCAATCCAAATATGCAATGGATATTTTGAAATGTTTTAAGATGGCTAATTGTAAGCCCTATGATACTCCTTTTCAATATGGAGTGAGGCTCACTAAAACTTGTCAAACTCATCAAGTCATGATACACTCTATCAACAATTGGTCGACAATCATATTTATATTACTCATAGTCAATATCGCATTTTATTTTTTGTTAGTGTGGTTTCTCAGTTTATGCAAGACCCTAGAGAAGATCATTGGAAAGAAGTAAAACAATTTTTTCGTTATCTCAAGGGTACCACTCATTTTGGTATCCAATATTTTCAAAGTTCAGATTCGTTGGTCAACTTCAGAAACTCTGACTGGGATGGTGACATTGATGATTGGAATTCCACCTTTGGCTATGTGTTTCATCTCAGTACTAGACCACTAGTATCATCATGAAAGAAATAAAAAGTAGTATCCTTGTCGACTATAGAACAAGAATATTTTTTCATCGTTCAAGAAGGTACTGAAGCAATATGGATCTGCCAACTTCTGTGTGAAATTGTATTTCTTTCTCAGACATCAACTACAATATACATTGATAATCAATGCGCCATACATGTTGTTGATAGTATCTTTGGCTATAGTAAGATGAGGCATGTTGAGCTACATGTTCACTATTTGAGACAATTGGTTCATGAGAACGTTATCTCTCTTGAATATTATAGAACCGATGATTAGGTTGTCGATATCTTAACTAAAGATTTAGTTGGAGCCATATTTATCA
>ML802518.1:150235-163610 GCA_009831015.1 Picea engelmannii | reverse complement strand
AATTATGTTATTCCTGATTTTAAAAAAAATTATCATATAATAATAATAATAATCTATTTTTAAGGTCACTACCAAGCCACACCAAATTGGTCTATGAGACTCCCTTGTTTGTGAGACAAGGGACCTCCCTCTGCCTAGCGATTTGAGTAAAGTCTACGGAGGTATACATACCCTACCCCCCTCTCGATTTGAACTTGTGACCTCTTAACGGGTTATGTTTTCTTTAAAAAAATTAAAGAATCTATGTTAATTTTTTTTTAAATGGGTTATGTTTTTTTTTTTTTGAAAAACTGAGTCTACGAGTATTTTTTTTCAATTTGTTTATTTTTAATGTAAATTAAAAAATATATAGAAAACAAATTTAAGCAATGATAACAATAATAATAATTTATTTTTAAGGTCACGGCCAAGCCAGCACACCAAATTGGTGTATGAGACCCCCTTGTTTGTGGGACAAGGGACCCCCCTCCGCCCAACGATTTGACTGGTAAAGTCTACGAAGGTATACATACCCTACCCCCTTTTGGATAAGAGTCAACTTAGAGTTTTTTATTGGTGATGGTACAAGAACCACCACCCAAAAAAGGGTTCTATGGTAGCGCCACTTATTTATTTAGGTAATTTTTTTGTGTTTTTACCCAAAAATATGAGTTTTTTTGGGCTAGATTTATCATTTTGAGGTCAGATTTCTCGTTAAGTTTGTAACTATGTTAAATCCAGTAATAATTTACTATTCCTTGTATTTGAGATGAATTTTTCAAATTTTTATATTTTTCATAGTTCTTATTTCTTACTTTTGGAAAATGACATTGACAGGTTTTTCCTTTGATGGTGAATGAAGTAAAATAACTTTCTTCATGGTTTGGAAGAAAATTCTTATCTCCTACCAGTTCACCTATTTATTATATTAAGAATAAATGGAGCATAACTCCATGCACATTGAATCTAGTCCAAGAAATCCTAAGAGAACTATGCTTTCTAAGTGATAGAAATTGATCTTTCAACCCAAAATACATAGGAAGGTTAGATCTTGATCCTCAGGAATACCCATTGTTGGAGATCAAGTTATTCTTGAGACTAAATTTATTGAAAATCAATTAAAAAACTCCTCCTAGGAGACCTATTGGTTTTGCTTTAATAAATGATATTCCATTAATGGATATATTCCATACAACCTTTACTTGGACACCTTTTCGTAAGGTCTAATATTTTGTGTCCCATTTCACCTGAGTATTCTCCAAAATTGCCTAAATTTCAAAAGTTTATTCAGTAGCCCACTATCCTTCCTTGAGTTAATGATTGGATAATTTCTTTTCATTGACTGGTTCATCCATCCATACATACTCCAAATTAATGGTTTGAAAGGTACATAACTCACAATTGACATGGATTTTTATCAAAGGATTTGTTCTTGGTCATTTAAAATTTGCAATAAATAAGAAGAAGAGGGGAATTATTATTTTTTCACATGGAAAAGGGTTCTACCAGAAATAATATTGGTACTCCTCCTAAAAAATCAAACATGGAAAATCAAATAAAGTCAAGACTTAGAAAACATGCTAACACAATTAAAGAACCAAGTTGATGAAATGAGTGTTGGTATGTTGAAACGAGTGGATTTATCACATTCTTAGGAATACCTTAAAACATAAATGAATGAAAATCAATAACATGTGTAAAAGAGGATGAATCAAAATGAGGAACATATAAAAAAGAGGATGAATTAAAATTAGGAACATATGGAAAAAAAGATGGAAAAAATTAAAAAGTGCATGTATGGTGTGTTATTAAACACCCTAGATGATAGAATCCCTAAAGGACATAAAAAGATGCAAGAAAATCATGAAAATAAGTACAACAAGGTTGCTTATACTCAATTAGACATCATGAGTATTTTGTCACTTTTGGAGAGAAAAAACTCTGAATCTCAAAATCATGATCATTCATTACGCCAATATCCACATCATCGAGGCTTCAAGTTGACACTAAGGAACTACCTCATTCTAAGATTGGTATGAAGAAATTTTATGGCAAAGATCTTGTAATTTGGATATTCTATATTGATAAATACTTGTATATACACCAAGTTCCAAGGTTAAAAAAGGTACATATTACATCCTTGTATTTATAAAATGAACAATCTCTTTGGTATCAACTGATTTGGGAAAGAAAAAATAACTTTGTTATCTCTTAGTCCATTTTTATGGATTAATTGATATCACATTATGGGAATATTAAGAGCAATATATTTATTAGTCAATTGATAAATATTCAACAAAAGGTTCCAATTACAAATCATATTCAACAATTCCAAGAGCTTAGTCTTGGGGTAAAGAACATTCTTGAGGACAATTTGTTAGATCTCTTTATGGGCACTTTAAAGGAGAACATTCAACATGAGGTGTGTCTCTTAGAACCTAAATACATAGAGAAATATTTCAATATGGAAAGGAAATTAGAAAATAAAAATATGGCTACTAGAGGGGTGAAAACTAACAACTATAGAGAGCCCCATGTTCCCTCTCCTAGACTCAATCAATTGAAAAGGTTGACACCTCAACAAATAGATCAAAGAAGAGAAAAATGATTATGTTTCAATTTTGATAACAAGTATATTAAGATACATAAATGTGTTGAGAATAAATTATTATACACAGATTGTGAAGAGGAAAATGATCAAGAATGGGAACGATCACACTATGTATATCAAGAAGATACTACTCCAACAATATATTCCCATGCATTGGTTGGCATCAATACAACCCAAACTCTCAATATACAAGGATACATCAAAAATAAAAAGTTAAGAGTGTTTATTGATTATGGTAGTACCCATAACTTCATCAATTACAAATTGGCAAAATATCTCAATTGCTTTGTATTTCTGGCACCATAGTTTCAAGTAATGATTGCAGATGGAGGTACCATAAATTTTCCTAGGAAGTTCCATAGTATTAATCTCAATATGTGAGAGTATGTTTTTGATAGTTCCATGATTTCCATCCAAATGGGCGGTGTTGATATTGTATTAGGGGTCCAATGGTTACAATCATTCATAGAAGTGGCCCTTAATTTTCAATATCGTTTCAAGTGATTTTACTTAATAGGAGAGGAAATTGAGCTCATAGGTATCCAAGGGAAACCCTCTAAGGTAATAATATCTAATAGAATGAAAAAATTACCAAAAAGGGGACAACATGGTGTAATTTCACAATTATGCTCACTAGATGTTCAAACAACTATATCCTCTACTCCAATGGATCTCAAAATAGTTATCAACAACCATTCTAAGATATTTGGAGATATTCCTAAGGTGTTCCACCTCCTTGATATCATGACCATGTTATTGGTTTTCAACCATGAAGTTTACCACCAAACATTAGGCCTTCCAGGTATCCATATGCACAAAAGAGTGAGATTGAGCATATCATCCAATAAATGTTTGAGGTGAGCATCATTAAAGCCTGCCAAAGTTATTTCTCTTCATTAGTAGTGATGGTTATGAAGAATTATGGTTCATGCCATACATATCAATATTATAGATAGATGAGAAAAATTACCATCAAATATAAGTTTCATATTCCTGTCATTGATGAATTACATAGAGAATTTTTTCTTGCTAAGACAAATCTTCATTTGTAATATCATTAAATCATAATGAGGAAGGAAGACATTCCCGAGATATACTTCAGAAAATATGAATCCCACTATGATTTTTTGGTTATTCGATTTTGACTCAACAATGCACCTTCAACATTTCAAAGATTTATGAATTCTATTTTCAAACCCCTCCTTATAAAACTTGTGTTAGTATCTTTTGATGGCATACTAATATACAAAAAATATTGGGAAGAACATGTACAAGATGTTGATAGAGTACTACAACTTTTGGAAGAGAAACAACATAATGCAAAGCCTTCCAAGTGTGCCTTTCAGTTTCTAGAAGGGGAATATGTTTGTCATAGTGCATCCCATGGAGTAAAAGTGGACCCTAACAAGGTTAATGTGAGGACAAAATGACCAATTACGAAAACCTTCAATATACATAGAGGATTATAGGATTGATAAGATATTAATCCAATTTTGTCTAGAACTATAGTCAAATAACAACACATCTAACAACATTATTAAAGATGGAATGATTTTCTTGGACTCAATCAACAACCAAAGATTTTGAAAAACTAAAGGAGGCTATGTGTACAACTCCTACCCTTGCCACACATGAATTAAAAAAAAAATATGGAGTGTGATGCCTAAGGCCATGGGATTGGTGCAATTTTAATGTAATAAGCAAGGATCATTTCCTTTGAAAGAATCCAACTTAAATGAAAAAACTTAGTCAAACCCATTTATGAAAAATAAATATTGTCTATACTACATGCAATTAAGAAATAACGCCCTTACCTAATAGGAAGGAACTTCAAAGTAAAAATAAATCATGAAAATTTGAAGTACTTCTTAGAGAAATGATTATCTTTAGAAGAGAAACAAAAATGGGTTACAAATATGCTAGGATATGAATTTTAAATTATCTACAAAAAAGGAAAACACAATATTGTTGCAGATACCCTTTCAAGGAAGGAAGAATAAACAAAAGGTACAGTACACGTTATTTTTATTCCACAATATGATTGGGTTGAAGAAGAAAGGATAGAATTGAAGCAATATCAACAGGTATGCAAGATCATTCAACAACAACAAGAGGACTCCATATGATTAGATAAATTTGTATGGAAGAAATATTTTCTATGGTATCATTATCACCTATATTTATGTAAGAATTCACAACTCAAACAAAAGGTCCTTATTGAATTTCACATTTCTCCTATATAAGGACATTTGAATTTCTTTAAAACTTACCACAAGATCAACAAGGTTTTTTTTGGGAAGGTCTTAAAACTGATGTTCAAAATTATGTTTCTAAATGTGTGGTTTTATAATAGAATAAGGGAGAGACAATCAAGATGATAGGTCTCCTACAACCATTACCTATACCAAGTCCACATTGGGAAGAAGTTTTAATGGATTTTATTATCAGTTTACCCAATTCTGAAGGAAATATTGTCAACATGGTAGTAGTGGATAAATTGACAAAGTATTCCCATTTATCCTCTCTTTCACATCCTTTTAAAGAATGTATAGTAGCTGCAACATTCATGGAAACAACTCAAAATCTACATGGAGTCCCCAAGATGATTGTAAGTGATAGAGATACAATTTTCATTGGAAACATTTGGCCTGAATTATCTTCTTGTTTGGGTACTCAATTGGCTCATAGCTCATCTTACCATCCTCAATCGAATGGGAAAACTGATATTGTAAATAAATTTCTATTAGGATATCTCCATTGCTTTGCATATGATAAACAAACACAATGGGTCAAGTGGTTTCCCTTGGAATATTGGTAGTAAAACAAATCCTTCCATATTTAATAAAAAATGTTCCCTTTTCTAACACTTTATGGATATCATCCTCCATCCATCGCATAACCCTTGAAAGGGACTACAAAGGTTTGAGTAGTGAAGGACCACATAGAGAACCAACAATAGGTTCTCAAATTATTGAAGGAAAATTTGGTTATGGCACAAACTAAGATGAAACAACAAGAAAATCGAAATCACAGTGAAAGGTAATTTGAAGTGGGGGATTGGATATTTTTAAGGCTACAACCATTTAAACACATGTCCCTCAAGAAAAAAAATAAGTACAATAAATTATCACCCAAATATTATGGTCCCTATAAGGTGTTGCAAAGAAATGGAAGTATGGATTACAAATTGGAGTTACCTTCATCTCCACATGTACATCTAGTCTTCCATGTTTCTTTCTTAAAGAATGTAATTGGTGAGAAGATCTCAGTCCAAACTATTTTTCCATATATTAACAAAGAAGGGAAAATCATAAGAGAACAAGGAACAACTCTTGAAATAATAATTATGTACTTGTGAAATTGAGAAATTATTGAGTACCTCATCAAATGAGAGAACCTATCAGTAGAAGAGGTGACAAGGGAAGATGAGTTCTTCATGCAGAAACAACTGCAGTGAGTCAACTATTGAGTACAACAATTTACTGAAGGGTAGGGGCATGTTAATCCCTAGACAAAGCCCCATGTTAAGTATAAAACCCCTTATTAGGTCCTAGATATTGAATTATTACATTTCTAGCATTATATTTTTATGTAGGATAGAACCATTCATTGAACCCTTTCATTATAATTGCACACCTTTGTATCATATATATATATATATATATATATATATATATATATATATCAAGGAGAACTAGTCTTAGGATCATCATATCTCATATTGTATATTGAATATATTATAAAAGGAGACTCCCCCCTCGAACAAGACTTATATTCATTGAATTTTTATCATTTTCAAGGTATTGGTTCATAAAATAGAATTTCTACATATTGGAAACAATCATGACTAGTACATGAGATGGATGACTATGTGTAAATGATCTAGGTGGATATTGGTGGCCACATACCTATTCCAATTGGCTCCTCTTGACAATTATTAGTTCAACACATTCTTCTATAATGATTTGTAATTGTGGGTTCTACACTTTCGAGGTTGTATGAATCCCTACATAGCTTCCGGGTGGATATTGGTGGCTGTTCACCTAATCCAACGGGATTATTTTGGAATTTTTCATGTCAGTACATCTTTCTTTACTTCCAGGGCCATTTTGGGGCCCTAAACAATGTTTTTTTTGGCTTCCCAAAGTCAAACTATAGACAGAGTCAAATTTTGAAGGAATAATTTGTAGTTCTCAAAAATTCCTTTCCAATGGACTATCACACGCCTAAAACGGAGGTTGTATGCAAAAACTACGACCATGGGAAGTTGAGGTATAAACTTTCCCATCGGGGCCCACATAACATTTGGTGTTTCATCTCCTAGGGTTAGGTTTTTGGATGTCTATGGTTTTGGCATTCATGAGAAATGTTAAAAAGGCATGTGGAGTCTCATTGTAATCATTCTTCTAAGATAGATGCACTAAGCATCCACATCTCTTCTCAGATATAGCTACCATGATTCAAGCAAGTTGTTTTCCATTCTATAGTTTTACAGTTTCAACCTATTTTATTTATTCAATATAAGTTATTATTCACTAGATATATTTTGTTGTTCTGTGTATCTCTGTGTTATCGTATTCAGTCTGTTATTCCTTTCGTTCTGATCATAAATTCGGATCATTGGTATCATAGCGGTCTTATGTTCATTTATTTTTCTTTGTGCATGTCCCCAACAAGATTTGGGTACAAGAAGTTGGGACTCGAAATAGTCGAGCCTTTGCAATAGTGTCTACGCTGATCCCGACAACAACCCATGGGGGATGAGAAGAAATATGATGGAGTAGGATATCCTTTTAAAATGTTACTCGAGGAAGCCCTTGCAAGACAAAGGAAGTAAATGTTGGAAAAATTTGCATAGACCTTTCAATGGCTACCCACATGAGACTAAACTTCATCCAGTGGCCATGCAGCCCCCTTCAAGGTACAAGTAAATTTTGATTTTCCATTATTTGAAGGATTGATACATGAAAATGCTATAGATAAATGGTTAAATCTACTTGAAGGGTATTTTTCAATACACAGATTTTCAACAAGGAAAAGATTACTTTTTCACTCGTCAAGGCCATCCCCCATGTTAAGGACTGGTGGGATACTTATTATGAGAAAAGGTCCATATAGGAATATACAATATTTGTGGTCACCCCCACATGGTATTCTTTCACGGATGCCATTAAAGAATAATACTACCATGTTGGAAAATAAGAGGACTAGTACAAAAGATGGACCATGCTGCGTCAGGAAAGGGACCTGACAGTGCCAGATTTCACGAATATTTTCCATACCTTGCACACCAAATTGGGTATCAAATACTCTAAATGACATTTGGTTCTGAAATATCACGTTCGTCTGCATAGATACATTAAAAAAAAAAGGAGTTTCTAGACATATCATCATTAGGTACATCTTATAGATATGTTGTCAAGATCGAGCATAAATTTAAGCAGATGAGGTGAGAGTTTGGATATGCAAACTCTTCAGAGTCAAAGCATGGAAAAGGTGGCCCCAACCTACAAAACAAGGGACAGAGAAAACATGGTCTCTCTCAGGAAAACTAGTCCAATACGTAACCTAATAAGGGTAATGGGAAGTCGAAGAAGGACATGGAAAAATGGTGTGAATACCATAAAATCCATTGGAACAACACCGAATAATGTTGCTCAAAGAAATCACTATTGGTGGAGATGAAAGTTTCTGAGTAAGAGGTAGATTTTGACTCCAAATAAAATCCATAGAGTGGGAAGTGTATCATCGATGCCCAACCCATTTCCATTGTCGCTACCACCAAAGTACAACAAAGAGAACCAACAGAACCAAAGGAAGGGGAATGCCTCTTCCACTCATAGATGTGGGTAAAGAGGACTCTGATGCATTTCATTGTTGATAGAAGCAATCAAAAGAGCCTAATTTCACCATAGGTCAAGAAGCTGGACCTGGCGATAACAACGCACCCAAATCCATAAACCATTGGCTAGCTTCACGAAGGATGAGATCTCCATGTCAGCCAATAGTGTCATATTCCCTACAACATCAAGCCCTTCAAAGATGAGGTATTTTGTGATATTTCTCCCCTTGAAGTTTTTGATATTCTTTTAGGTCAACCATATTTGTGGAAGTGACATGTTATGTATGATTCTAGACCCCATAGTGTCATTATTACTTTGGGTATACAAGTGTACATGATATCATAGGTAGTGATTCCTATCGTTATTTATTTAATCTCTGCTAAGCAATGTAGTAAGGTCATTTCACATACCAAGAATTCCATCTTCTTTGTGATCTGTTTTCATAGTAAGTAGAAGGTTGCCACCACATTTGTGACCTCTACACAGAGCCTCTCTTTGCAGTAGAAGCAAGTGGACGGGATCGTGGAAGAGTACTGTGACATATTCTCCTCACCCATAGAGGTACCGATGCATGGCCAAGTCAAGCATCTAATCGATCTAACCCCCTTATGCACCAGTGACTAATGGACTAGTCTATCATCGCTCACTAATGGAAAATGATGAAATTGAGTGCCAAATCCAGGAGTTGCTTCAAAAGGGGCACATCCAACTTGGCTCCTCCCCTTGAAGAAGCTTGATTGTGTGGGTGCAGATGAAATATGGGACTTGGAAGCTCTGCATTGATTACAGATAATTAAACAAAATCACAGTTTGAAACTAGTACCCACTTCCCCAAATTGATGGCCTTCTTGACCAACTCAAGGGGGGGAAATTTATTCAACAAGATTGACCTAGATTCTAGCTACCACTAGGTTCCCATCAAACCAAATGATATATGGAAGATAACTTTCAAATATAAATAAGGTCTCTTCAAATGGATGTTCATTTCCTTTGGCTTAAAAAATGTACCATCAACTTTCATGAGATTGATGGATGATGTATTGAGACCCTTGACGAACTCTTTTGTGGTGGTATATCTGGATGACATCCTCATCTTCAACAGAACTTGGGAGGAGCACATGTAGCATATTTAGCAAGTTTTAATCACTATGCAGCAACACAATCTATATGCCAACTTGGAAAAATGATCCTTTGGCATGAACATGGTCCAATAATTGGTATACATTCTTGATGAACATGGGGTACATGTGGATCCAGCTATGATCCAATTAATTCATGAGTGGCCATCCACGACCACACTAACCAAGCTTCGATTTTTCTTGGGACTTGCCAACTTCTACAAAAGGTTCATGTTGGGATTCTCCCATATTGCATGGGACCTCAGCCAAGTAACCAAGGGTGGTGGAAAGTAAATGTTTGCATGGGGTACACACAACAACAAAGATTTTATGATATGAAGAAACACTTGTGCTCAGCTCCAAAACTCTCCTTACTTGTTCTGCAAAAACCATTTGAGATTGAGATTTATGCCTCCAACTATGCTATAGGCACATTTCTCACTAAACATGGTCATCTATTAGCATATCATAGTGAGACACTCCCAGATATTGTCTGGAAATACCCCAACTATGACAAATAAATGTATTATGTTGTACAATTTTGTCGTCAATGGAAAAATTACATTCTGGGAAAGGAGACAATCATCCACACTGATCACAAGCCTCTGCATCTCATACATACATAGGGGAACTTGGATAACGACCGCCATCAAACATGTTCCACATACCTACAACAGTTCCATATCAACATCAATTATAAAACAAGGAACACAAATAATGTTGTTGACTTCCTCAGTCTCACTCTCGTTGTTGCACTCACCATAGTGCTCCATTCATGTGGGCATGAGGTATCAGAGTGACCCTAACTTTATCAGTGTGATCCTGACTTCGCCACGATCTATCATCTCTTGGGTACATGAGTGAATTTCACCAATTTTCACATCAAGGATGGACTATTATGCCATCTAGGACACCTTTGTATTCCCACAAGCGAGCATGCAAAGCTGATTTGGGAGGCTCACTATAGTCGGATGAGAGGAAATTTTGGCATGGATAAAATTGTGGTCGTTTGAGAGAAACATTTTTGTTGGAAAAAACTTCGATAAGACATCAACAAGGATATCATATCTTGCACTACCTTTTACATTTCCAAGCCAGTCATCAAGAAGAAAGTCTTATACACCCCTCTTAGAGGCCTTGGGAATCCATCTTGATAGACTACATGTCTAGCCTTCCATCCACCAAGCACAAAAATGATTGTGTATTGGTGTTGACTGATTGGTTTTTCAAGATGGCCATTATCATAGCCTACAAGAAGAGTATCACAACGACATACATTTCCAATATCTTATTTTCACAGGTGTGGGTCCATTTTGGTATACCATAGACCATCACTTCAGATCGAGACATCAAGTTCCTCAACACATTTTGGTCGAGTCTCTGGTCATTGTTGGACACCAATCTGAGTTCATCAATCAGATTATTGTTCACATCCTACACATGTACAACTCTAAGCATATTCATACATGGGATGAGAGTATTCCTTATGTTCAACACAACTACAACAAGGCTCTCCATAGATCCACCAACCATAGCCTATTTCAAGTGTGGATGGGATTCCAACCCTTGGGTCCCATTGATGTTGCACTACCTCTTACAAGAACATAGGCTAAATATTCCCATGTTCTGTATGAAGCAGAAAAAGGCACCAAATTTATTGAGCAGATTCATCGCATCTTCCAATAGGTCCATGAGATTTTACAGAAATCCATTGTTAAGTACAAGCATATCCATGATCAACACTAGGTAACACACCGGTTTTAGGTGGGAGACAAGTTCTGGTTACATTTGCAGAAAGAGTGCCTTATAGGGCCCCATCGAAAGCTATACTGACTTCTCTATCGGCCTTACGCTATCATCAAGGTTGTGGGTAGCAATGCTTTTGAGCTCAACACTCCACCCTTCCATGTCTTGCACCCAATTTTCAATGTGGACCTCATTTGGCCATATGTTACACCATTATTGGACATCTCAGAGATCATAGAAAAATTGAGACCAACAGATCTCAACCCTGAGTGGGTGGAACATGCATCGACTGATCATATAGTGGACACACAGGTCAAGGGAACTCACTAGAAGATGATCAAGCTTTATCGGGTTTTCAAGGCATGAAAACTCCTACACCAAGGAAAGTGGCTCACCTAGGGCCAAATTCAACATTTTCCTCACGTGATGGGGGAAATCAATGCAATGGATACTATTGTTTCCTAATTGGGGAGGAATGATCCAGGTGGATATTGGTGGCCAACCACCTATTCCAACTGTATCCTATTGACATTTATTAGTTCAAGACGTTTTTATGTAATTACTTGTAATTGTGGGTTATACACTTTCATGGTGGTTTGAATCTATACACATATTCCAAGTGGATATTGGTTTCCTCCCACTTAATCCAACTGGATTATTCTATAATTTTTCATGTCGGTGCATCTTTATGTACTTCTAGGGCCATTTTGGGGCCCTATGAAGTGTTTTTTTGGCTTTCCATAGTCAAGTTTTATACAGAGTCAATTTTGATAGCATAATGTATAGTTCTTAAAAATAACTTTCCAGTGGGCTATCACATGCCTAAAACATAGGTCATATGCAAAATTTACGACCATAGGAAGTTGGGGTACCAACTTAACCATCGAGGCCCACATAACATTTGGCGTTTCATCTCCTAGGGTTCGGTTTTTGGATGTGTAGGGTTTTGTATTTCATGAGTAATGTTAAAAATGCCTTTAGAGCCTCATTGTAATCATTCTCCTAATATAGATGCATGTATCAATCACATCTCTTCTCAGAGATAGCTACCACCATTCAGGCAATTTGTTTTCAGATCTGTAGTTTTACAGTTTCAACATATTTTATTTATTCAATAGAATTTATTGTTCACTGGATATATTTTGTTGTTCTCTATATCTCTGTGTTATTGTATTAAATATTTTATTCTTGTTGTTTCTCTCATAAATTTGGATCAGTAAAGAAAGAGACCAAACGATGCCATAGTAAACTAACATTTTCCATACCTTACGCTCAAAGTTGGGTATTAAAAACTTAGGGAGACAACTATTTTAGAAGTACCACAGTGGCCTACGTATGTACATCCAAATAGATATGGATATATTGGACATGTCTTTATTGGGGGGCTCTTATCAATATTCTATCAAAATCGAGAAAAAAATTAAGCAGCGGAATAATCTAGAGTTTCGGTCTACAAATATGAAAACTGCGAAGCATGGAAAAGGTGGCCCTAAATCATAGAAAAAGGGATGGATCAAGGAACTCCAACCTCAAGAAAACCAATCCAAGCCACAAGAAAATAAGGGTAATGGGAAGATGAAGAAGGACACTAGGAAATGGTGTGAGCTCTAGAAAATCCCTTGACATGAGAATGATGAATGCCAATGAAAATTGTCATGGTTGGATGAGCTTAAGGAAAACGAGTTGAGACTTCAATTGAACTCTTATATGGCATAAGATAAGATAAAGTGGATATTAAATAAACAACATAGTTCTACTATTGCAACCAAGAAGATACAACTAGATGAGTTAGAATACCTTGAGGAAGTGGAGTGCATATTCCATTCATAGATATGGGTCAAGGGAACCCCATATCATATACCCATTTTTGCGTTCCCAATTTTTTCAATGGAAATGACTTTCGTGGTTTTTCAGTGAAGAAAAATAGAGTTAGAAGGGGTGTTAAGCCCTAATATTGGCTCATTACCACTTAATTGGGGCATATTAGATTAGTAATGTTATTTTATTTATGTCGGCTTTAGGCCATTAGTTGTGATTTAGATTAGTAATGTTATTTTATTTATGTCGGCTTTAGGCCA
>ML802518.1:119619-144585 GCA_009831015.1 Picea engelmannii | reverse complement strand
CTTGTACTTGAACATTTAAGTGGGGTAAAAGGAGGTTGCCCCCTCGAAGAGGCTTATTATCTGATATTATCTCTTTTTCAAGGCGTTGAGTACTTTTCTTGAGGTTTTTCTATGCTATATTGATGTTTGGTTCTTAACAAGGGGTCATTTAATTCCACTTAGTTAGGAGGTGTTATGTTTTTAAAGTGACATTGAGGAAATAAAGTAACTTTAGATTAATAAGTTACTTGAACATTATTAAAAGTGACTTTTAATATAAAGTGAAAGTAAAAGGGGGAATAAGGGTGATATTTGATTTAGTAAAAAAGCAAATACGAGTCATGTTTTTTTTAATCAAAAAGGGGAAAGTTCTAGAAGGCGTGTAAGAAGGATAAAAGGAGGGGTAGAGCTTGAATTGGGGATTATGATCTGATATATCATTTTGGACATGCTCTTGGAGCCATTGTTTTGTTAGGGATTACAAAACCCCTTACACTAATGCAATTTAGTTTCAGTGGTGAAATATCCACCCTAGATATACAAGGATGAGGATCCATGTGGGGTCTTAATTAGTGCTTCCATATTCGGATTGTTTCAATTTAGAGGAATATCAAGTTGTGTAGTAGATTGGCACAACCTTGCAACGGAGGTTGTACTCTAATTTCATTGGTGCTCAGAGGGTTTCGAGGAAAATGTGTTAGGAGTAAAAAACATGGTTTCAGTATAGGGTATCCCATGAGGCCCCACTGGTTGTCCTACCTCATCCCATGAGACCCTACTAGTTGTCCAGTCCCATCCTATGAGAACCTTTGCGATTTGAGATTGTAAATATATTTGGTATAGACATCTAGAGCTTTGTTGGAAGTGTCTGAAGAGTAGATCGACACCATTTCATCGAGGTTTTGATAGTCCAAAGGAGGACACATCAATTCTTAAGGGTATTTTGGAATCATTACTAGGTTTCTTAAGCTATTATCTTTTAGTAGATATTGCAGTTTCCTTGTACCCATTAGATCTATGTGTTTAGGAGGGTTTTCTCAACTATTGTTATAGAGAATAAGGATCTCAATATTGTTTTAATTTGGGTTTTCAAACCATAATAAGATTCCATTGTTATCTTCTATGTTCTCTTTGTAATGGGTTCATATAGTATGTTTGACAATATTCACAACCTTGAGACATATGTAAATTGTTTGTAAGAAGGCTTGAGTAGCCTTAATGAAAGGTTTTTGATAAAATTACATAAAGAGAAATAATGTCTTGGACAAAAAACTAAATATTTCTATCTATTGTAGCTAGGGAAACTATAGTGGTATCATACCTTATGATCTTTCAAACCTATGTGTTAATTCCATTTATGATTTTTTATTAAGTGTTAGACGAAACCCAAGCTAGAAACTACCAAATTACTACAACTTTACAATAGCCATGTTGAAGTTTCTTAAGAAGGCTAATCAGGATCGTATGCTTGGACTTTTGAGGCAGCTGGAAGAAAATAAATACATGCATTACTACCAAAAGTATCTAACATTGGATGAATATGTTCGTGCAACCTTATCTTTCAAAATATATTACACCATCGTACACAACAAATTTCCCAAGGATTATTTTAAAATCACAAGGAAATAAGTGAAGAAGAAATAGCATGGAGAACAGGTGGAGGAGTATGCATCTAGCCATGAGAAGGATGTATCAAGAGGAAGATAAAACAATAACCTATGAGACATCATCATAACTAATGGGTGATGCCAATAACACTAGTGTGTTGGATGTGTATACCTTGCATTAAACAACAAAAGATGAGGATGCAACATCCTATGATGACTATATGTTCCAATCAACCGATGTTGAGGATACAAAATCTTTCACTGTGTATGATTCTTATGATGAGGGTATTTCAAGAATGGTAACACCTACGCACGATGAGGATTGAACACCATATCTCCTTTATGAAACTGATGATGATGAGGACATGACTGTAACTCAAAATGATGGTGAAATTCAACAAAGACCCGTAGCATTGAAAAATTTGGAGGATCGATTATTGGTGAGGAGGAGTAGATTATACAAGTATTGATGATATAAAATGGTGGTCATAAATTTATTGAATACCTTATGTACAAAACCTCGATGTATTAGAGGAAATAGGGCAGCTGGAGTCACTGGTACCCAATTGCACATCATCAAAGAGGAACTAGAATATATGAAATATGATTATATATAGTTGTTCATGGATCATGTAGTTTCTCTTAAGTTCATTAAATACAAGAAAAGTGAAAGATACCAGATATAATAAATATGCAGAATAGAAATAAAATCCTAGAAATGGTAGAATAACGGTAATATAACCAGCTTAATCTCCACAATAACACAGAAATGATATAAGAACAACAACAAAAATATCACTTTGATTCAAAAAGAAATGTTCACGTGCCTCTTCAAGGGGGAAACCTCCAATCGAGTAGCACTCTGTTACAATAATCTCCAAGCTAGGGTTTTCATACCCTCGACCCTTATTTATACTAAATATGTCTATCAAGAGAAGCATCTAGAGGAATATCCTTCTAGAAGCGGAAGCTTCTTTTAGGTCTTCTTACATCCTCCTTATTCTATTTTATTGAAAGGCCTTATTAATATTGACCTTTATTACATCCGAATATATTGATCTACCTATGTGCGGGTTAGGACCCTAACATATCCGCCCCCTTGAAAACAACCTTTTCCTCAAGGCATCTGCTGGAGTTGTATATTTCCATTGGACTAGCACTTCCTTGATGGTTCTCTTATGCAGGAAATTCTCACACTGGTCCAAAATTGCTTCTAGCTGTAGCCAAATGGATCCTTCTTCAGCTAACTTTAGAAGGTTGGTTTTAATTTGGCAGCTAGTTCCAATCACTTTCTTTAAGCATGAAACATGAAAAATAGGATGTAGCTTCGACTTACTAGGCAGAGCTAACTGATATGCAACTTGTCCCTCACGCTTTAGATTTGTATAAGGACCATAAAATTTAGGCACTAGCTTCTGACAATGCTCGGCCTTGTGGCAAGTTTTCTTGTATGGTTGCAGTCGCAGAAAGACCTGATCCCCTTCTACAACTTGATGTTCAAAGTGACCTTGATTTGCTTGTTGCTTCATGTGATTATGTGCCATGACCAAGTTCTCTTTAAGGGTATGAAGAATATCCTCTCCAACTATAAGTGTTTGGTCAACCACCTGGACCTTCGAGGTACGCGGTAAGTATGAGAGAACTGAAGGTGGCTTCTCTCCATATACTGCTTCAAAAGGAGTCATGCAAGTACTTGCATGGTAGGAAGTGTTGTACCACCATTCATCTAGGGGTAATCATTGAGCCCACTAATGTTTTTTTTCAGAGGAAAAACACCTCAGATATGTTTCCAAACACTTGTTGACAACTTTCATTTGACCATCAGTTTGGGGATGATAAGCTATGATGAGATGCAATTGGGTGCCCTGTAGCTTAAACAATTCTTGCCAAAAATTTCTTATGAAAGTTGGGTCACGATCAGAAACAATAGAGTGTGGCATGCCATGAAGCTTGAAGACCTGGTCCATGAAAATTTGAGCCACCGTGGATGCAGTAAATGCGTGTTGAAGAGCACAGAAATGAGCATACATGGAAAGGCGATCCACAACCACCATTATGACTGATTTATTCCCCAATTTGGGTAAGCCAGTAATAAATTCCATAGAGATATCCTTCCAAATAGTAGGTGGAATCGGAAGCGGTTGTAGTGTGACCAAAGATTTTACTGTTTCTCCCTTGTTGCGTTGACACACCTCACATTCAGTGACAAAATTACGGATGTCCTGTTTCATACCATCCCAGAAAAAAGAATGTTTGACCCTGTCATATGTTTTGGTGAACCCTAAGTGCCCCGCTATGGGTGTAGCATGAAGCTCAGAAAGTACTGTGGATTTAAGCTTTGATTGTTTACTTAAATAAAAAGGGCCTTTGTATCGAAGTTCATCCTGGAGCCAAGAGTACCCGAGGGGAGCTGGAGCATTGGTTTGCAATTGCTGGATCAAATGCTAACTTTTGGTCTCTTGAAGCCATTCTTGGCGCATAGCTTGGAGCCAATCGGGTACAATGAAGGAAAGAGAAAAAACGGAACCTTCTTCTTCATATTTTTGGGACAGTGCATCCGCCACTACATTATCTTTTCCCTTCTTGTAAATAATCTCATAATCATATCCAAAGAGCTTAGTCACCCATTTTTGTTGCTACGAGGAGGAAATGCATTGTTCTAGAAAGTACTTGAGGCTTTGATGGTTGGTCTTAATTTGGAAGCGTTTCCCCAAGAGATAAGGATGCCACAGATCAACGACATGTAGAATAGCCAACATTTCCTTTTCATAAATGGGTTTTCCTAGATTCCTTTTAGACAGTTTTTTGCTGGTGAAGGCCAAAGGTCCACCCTCTTGCATAAGGACAGTGCCGATTCATTTCCTTGAGGCATCACATTCCAACACAAAGGTCTTTGTGAAATCAAGAAGCGCCGGAACCAAAGTGGTGCACATGGCTGTCTTCAAGGTTTGAAAAGCTTGAGCAGTGGTTGGAGTCCAAGTGAAAGAGTTCTTTTTTAGGAGAGCAGTGAGAGGTGTTGCAATATTTCTGTAGTTCTTAACAAACTTGCGATAATACCCTGTTAAGCCCAGAAATCCACACAATCTCTTGAGAGTCTTTGGGTGCGTCCAGTCTTGCATAGCTTCAATATTTTTTGGATTCACCCTGACACCATCCTTGCCAACCAGATGACCCAAGTATTCTACTTCAGAGGCACCAAAAGCACATTTAGACTGTTTCAGGAAAGTTGGTGCTGAGAAAGTAGATGGAGAACTTGATCCACATGAGTAACATGGTCTGTCTAGGTTTTTCTATAGATGAGGATATCATCAAAGAAAACTAAGACAAAATGACGGAGAAAGGGATCGAAGACATTATTCATGAGTCTTTGGAAGGTGGAGGGGGCATTACACAAGCCAAAGGGCATGACCAAAAACTCATAGTGGCCCTCATGGGTGCAAAAGGACTTCTTGGGAATGTAAGCCTCTTTCATATTTATCTGGTGATAGCTCGAGCGAATATCAAGTTTAGTAAAGAATTGTGCACCACTTAATTCATCTAGGAGGTCATCAATGACAGGAATGGGAAATTTGTCTTTAATGGTCAGTCTATTGAGGGCATGGAAGTCAGGACACATTCTCCAAGAACCTTCTTTCTTCAGGACCATGACTAGAGGAGAAGAGTAAGGGCTTGTACTAGGGTGGATAATGCCTGCATTAAGGATTTCCTGGACCATTTTCTCAATTTCATTTTTTTGTGAAAAGGGTTGGCGATATGGATGGATATTGGGAGGAAAGCTTCTGGGTACAAGGAGAATGGAATGATCATGAACACCACGGGAAGGAGGGAGTCCTTGGGGAGTGGAAAATACCATTTGATGTTTACAAAGGAGGGCTTGGAGGTCTTGCAACACCGTGGGTGTCTCTGTTTCTTGTATGGGATGGAGTTGGGCAATGACACCAAAATGACCTTTTTTTAGTAGATTTTCCATGCAATGGGAACTAATGACCTCAGGTGAACTAATAGTGATGCCTTGGAATTTATATTGGTGGCCTTCCTGGTTGAATTGCATGGTTAATGCCTTAAAATCCAAGAGAATGGGACCCAAAGTTCTTATCCAGTCTGCACCCAACACAATGTCACAACCACCCATGTCGATAGAAAACATATGGGATTTTAGGTGGTATTCACTGATTTGGAGACACAAATTTTCACAGTGCCCTCCAAATTTCATGGAACCACTATTGGCAATCATGATTTGGAAATTGTTGACAGCATGGATGTAGCAATGAGTTTCATGGGCAATGCGGCGATGAATAAAATTACGGGTGCTTCCACTATCAACCAGAATGATGACCTTTCGATGCTTGATGTAACCGATTAACCTGAGGGTTTGGGGAGCGAAGAAGCCAGTGAAAGAATTGAGGGAAATGATAGGTTCTACTTCACGAAGGTCTGAGGGAGGGGTTATGTCAGTGATTTCAGGTGACTCAGACACAAGGGGAGTTTCAACATCCTCTTCTAAAATATCCTCAGAGATGGCCATAAAAAGCTTTTGTTCCTTACACTTGTGGCCCAGGAAATATTTGTCATCACAATTATAAAAAAGGCCTTTGAGTTGGCGTTCAGCCATTTCATCCCTGCTCAATTTTTGTATCTTTAATGGGGCGAAGGGGGAAGTGGGAGTGATGGGTTTAGGGTGAGGGATAAAGGAGGGTTTTCAGTTTTGAGAGGATACAACCTATTATGCTTCTTTATCTCTTTTAGTAGCCTCCACCCAACTCGAGGGTTGATCCATGAGGACATGGGCCCAAATCTCCTCCTTGAGGCCAATGATAAAACACTCTTGAAAGAAAGCAGCAGTCATGCCCTCTGTTCGAAAAGTTAGGCACTCAAAGGTAGCTATGAAGTCTTATACTATTCTGGATTGTTTCAACTTTGCCAAACGGCCCAAATTGTTGGTGTCCATGTCAAAGCGTTCATAAAGCTCAATCACAAATTGGGTCCAATAAATGTACCCTTGATAGGAATTTTTTTGCCATTTCCACCATTACCAACATTCTTGATCTAGATGGAGAACACCATACAAGAGTTTATCCAAGTCATCGGTGATGTCGTATAAAGAGAAATAATGTTCCATTTGGGTTACCCAACCAGTGGGGTCTGAGCCATCAAATTTGGTCACATCCACCCGTGGAAGGCGTAGGTCATGTTGAAAGTGATGGGGCTGAAAGGTATGGGAATGGGAGGAATGTTTGCCTTCGGTCTTTGGAGGTGCTTCATAGAAAGGGTCATCTGTAGGGATCTTCAGTTTGGTGCAGAGTGATGCAAAGACAGATTCAAGCTGTGTGGTCAGTTATTGTTTGACTTCCTCCATTGAGGACTGCATGGTTGTATTTATGGTTGTATTGATGGATGAATCTATGGAGGAAACAATAGCACTGAGTTGTTTCACTTCTTTTTGGGTATCGAGGAAACCATATTGCAATGTGTTGAAGCGAGTTTCCAGATCTTGGCTACGGGTATGGGCCATGAGGATGGGTGAACTTAGAAGGTGCGGGAGGGGTCAAAAATGTTGCCGAAAAATGATATAGATGAATGTGATAAGGGAAAAGAGATTAATCTAATGGAATATGTCTCAAATAATGGTGAAAAAAATTCCATACTTTTTTATTTTTTATTTTCCTTATTTTTTTTTTAATTTGTTTTACACGTGCGGAGTTTTACTCCGATCTGAAGAATAATGTAGTGATGAAATCCCCAAATGATTATCCAGAAATAAATGTGTATTTACTTGGCAACCCGAACACAGTTTCACAACAATAGATCTGGTCTGTTTTAATTTTTTTATGTTTTTGTCCCCCAAGGGTTAGGTATTCAAGGGTTCTACAGACACGGGTTTGCCCTATGTTATAGCTCTCTGATATACATGCGGGGTCCAACAGTAGTACTCGGCCCAATATCTCAGGGAACTAACTAAGGAGGATAGACCGTACCCTTAGCTGTACTACCCGACTACCTAGGTACTAGAGAGTATCTTCCCAAGTGTTTTTCTCGGTGACACTATAGTAGTCCGGTGGCCGATAGTTTTATCTAAAGAGGGCTTCAGGAAATCTAGGTCGATCCGTACACAGGTGTTGTCTGATGCGCTACCACTCGAAGGGGTACCAATAGGGGTTACAAGGGTGGCCAACAGATGTGCACTTAAGAACCACTTGTATTTCCTGCGTGTATGAATCCCTCAACCGCAGGTTTATGTGCATAATGACAAATCTCTATGGCTTAAAGACACTGGAATACGTCTCTACCCTAAAAAACAAATTCCCACAATTTCTGGCAAGGAAAGTGCTCTGATACCACTTACAAGATACCATATATAATAAATATGCAGAACAAAAATAAAATGCTAGAAATTGCAAAATAATAGTAATATAACCAACATAATCTCCACAATAACATAGAAATGATATAAGAACAACAACATAAATAACACTTTGATTCAGAAAGGAATGTTCACGAGCCTCATTGAGGGGGAAACCTCCATTCGAGCAGCGCTCTGTTACAATAATCTCCAATCTAGGGTTTTCATACCTTCGACCCTTATTTATACTAAATATGTCTATCAAGAGAAGCATATAGAGGAAGATCCTTCTAGAAGCAAAAGCTTTTATTAGGTCTTCTTACATACACCTTATTCTATCTTATTCAAAGGCCTTATTAATATTGACCTTTATTACATCCAAATATATTGATCTACCTATGTGCGGGTTAGGACCCTAACAAAAAGGGAGAATGAGGAACTCGATTATCAACTTATTTTGGCTTGATATTCATCTTTGATACCAACAGAGAATCCATTATTTTTGGAAATAGTGACACATGAGGGTGTGCATCACTCTCGATATGAGAGAGGATCCTCTTATGACAATTTTACACGAGGAGAATTCAAGGTTGTAGGTGTTGGAGGACAGGTTTGGCATAGAGGGGTTTGAATATATTCCTATTTTTCATTAGAGGGATCATGAGCCATTTATTTTGAGTCGAGGATTATCTACAAAGGAGATAGCTGAGCAAATTTATTGTGGACCAAGCCAACATGGAAGTATATGCACCAGTTGATTGGGGGATTGAGTATAGGATAGATGTGCATATATCACTCTGGGATCCAGGATCAGTTGATATTTGTGAATTAATTGATACAATGGCACATATAGTATACATGGTGGTACATGATGATATGGGGGGGTGTTCTGGTATATAGCCATATAGAAATGTGTATAGTGGTGGAAAAGGATTTTCTCGAATCATTCCCTCAGGAATACCTCCAAACAAGGAATTTAGAAATATCATTAAGTTTGGTTCACCTAGGATCGATGAGTTGGTGGACGTGATTCATGGAGATATTTATTCCTCAGAGATTTATCTTCAATTGGGATATCACTAGAGTAGGGGCATAGAGTACAATAGATACATGATTGCTCAAATATGTTATCCCGTGTTCTTGTTCATACTAGTGTGATTGACCAACACACATGACAACTTTTAGTCTTTCAGGCAGTGGCTATGGAATCTAACAATATTTTATGATGTTAGCAATATATTCAGTCGGATATGGAAGGTTCACCTGAGTTAGTTGGGTGAGGAAGGAAGCATTATAGCCATGTCAGAGTTATTTCATTTCATCTATGTGATCATAGAACAAGACGAGATCCAGATTGGATTGGATCATTTCATAGAGATTTCAGTTGATATGGTAGTGGATGGAATTATCGACTACAAAAGTTTCACACATGTAGTCTTAGAGTCAACATTTAGGGAGAAGATTATGATGGATACGTGTGATTCACCTTTGGAAGGGAATTTTGGTTGTTATTTTGAGTATGAGGAACTACAGGTGACAGGGTTACCTTCAAGGGAGATATATAGACTCCACGGATTACTTTAGTACATTTACAATGATTTGGGTAGTATATTTTCTGGTGCGGTTTGGCAGGAGCCAAACAAATTTGTGGTCACAAGGTTGAGTCCTAGTATTTGGTTTCCATCATATGTTGGCATACTAGGGACTTAGTTAATTTTAACTCTGATAGTTAACAATAGGGATTAATAATAGCTACTATGTATTGGAAGTAGACTTCCAATTTGGTGGTGGGTTCTGGGAATTCATCTGAGTGATAGATTGAATTAGATGATGATGATGATGATGATGATTGATAGAGCCATGATAGTGATTGGTCGCCTTTATTTTTGAGATGTCAGTATAAGGGATGTTGAGAGTTACTCTATATGGTAGGATAGACTTGATTTCAACCTTGGTTTTGCATATTTAGACTTCACTCAGATAGCTTTATAAGTGAGGATCTAGGATAGTGGTTTGATTTCCTTTAGGGAATTCAGTTTGGGCTTCCAAGAGAGGAGGATGTTGATGGAGCATGTTGCTCTATCGGTGATGATCAAAGTGATGAAACATTAGTAGGGAGTTCCCTTTTTGGGATTGCTTTGGGACCCTAGGATTGCATTGTTTGACATCTCAGTTCTATTAGATATGAGAGCACTAGTTTTGACTTTCAAAAGTTTACTTTTGGGAGCCTTAGGAGTGTTTTCTTGGAGGAGTGGTGTTCCGAGGAATTGACCAAGTTTATGCAGATTATCATCGCTTGGATTATCAGGTGAAGTTAGATGTATTATTGTATCAAAACCTTTCATATTAGTTCTAGGGAAAGAGAGTGTTTCACATCATCCAAGAAATCCAAGAGTGGTTCGCATGGAGAGGCCTCACAGACGATGTAGGGGATTATATGGCTTGTTAGTAGAGAAGGTATGGTAACACTCATTCCATAGCATGGATGTAGTATTTATCCATTTATGAGCTATATTGGGAGTGCATATGGATAGATTGCATCACCAGTTTACTAAGGGTACAACAATAAAATAGTATGTCTATAGTGATTAACCAGTTCACAAACCTCCCGATGATATCTTCTGAGCATGGGGAAACACAGGTGAGAAAATTATCTAGTGTAAATATCTCTATATTCGATGACTAGTCCAAAATCTTTTCCATTGATAAAAAAAACTTCATTTTCCAACATCCGAAATCGGTTCTGGTACTATATTTACAAGTTGTGACTTCACCTTGACACTTATGTAGGATACTATCTATGGTATTAGATTCATCCCTTATAGGTATTTTGGGTGGGAGTACTAGGTGAGGAGGAGGCATAGTAGGAACGATGTTCGGATGGTTATAATCAGAGTGGTGAAACATCAACATCGTGGTCATCTTTTGAGATTGGCTTGGGATGCTAAGATTTTAGTAGTAGACAGTGCAACAACTGACACACTGACAAGAGTAATTTTTTTATTTCATGAGATTCGTTCCCTTGTAGATAAGTTCCTTGATGGGTTAAATTAATTGTTGCATCACTTATTTTCCTTTCTTGGTTGTAGTTCTCAAGAGGCCTATTATGTCATTACCTTACCGTACCACACCTTGAGTAGAGGATGCTTCACATCTTACAGGGTGGTTTGGGACACTAGTGTCACTTTTAATTTCAATATTGTTTAGTCAATAGATTGTTATGTCATGATGGCAATTCTTGAGGACAAGAAATGTTTGGGAAGGGTGAATTTGTCATGTCCCCATTTTTTGGTTCCCCTGTTTTGCAATGGAAATGACTTTTTTGTCAGTGAATAAAAATGGAGTTAGAAGGGTTTATTTAATGTCACTTAGTTAGAATGTGTTATGGTTTTAAAGTGACATTAAGGAAATGAAGTAACTTTATATTAATATTTTACTAGAACATTACTAAAATTTACTTTTAATCTTAAAGTGAAAGAAAAAGTGGAAATAAGGGCTATTTTTTATTCAGTCAAAAACATAATAAGGGTCATATTTGATTTAGTCAAAAAGGGAAAGTTCTATAAGGCATGGAAGAAGGATAAAAGGAGGGGTAGAGATTCACTTGGGGATTATGATTTGATCTCTCATTTTGGAAGTCCTCTTGGAGCCATTGTTTCATTAGGGTTTATCAAAACCATTCCACCATTGCAGTTTAGTTTTGGTGGTACAATACCCACCCTAGCTAGACAAGGAGGAGGATCCATATGAGGTATTAATTAGAGATCCAGTCTTGGGATTGTTCCATTTTAGAGGAATATTGACTTGTGTAGGATATTGGAGGAAATTTATAGAGGAGGTTGTACTCTGATTTGATAGGTGATCATAGGGTTTTTGGGAAGCCATGTCAGGAGTCACCCCCATGGTTTGAGTATAGGGTGTCCCACAAGGCCCTGTTGGTTGTATAGCCTTATCCCATCATAAATCACTTGTTTTCGTGTCATATCCCATGGCGACCTCTTCAATAAATGATTGAAAAGCTATTTGGTACAGGGGGTCGAAGTGTTGTAGGAAGTTTCTGAGGAAAAAATCGACACTGCGTCATCAAGGGTTGAATGGTCCAAAGGAGGAAACATCACTTCTTGAGGATATTTTGGCATAATTACCAGGTTTATTGATTTATTTCCTATTCGTAGATATTGTTGTTTCCTTTCATCCATTAAATCTGTGTTTAAGAGGGTTTTTTTAGTTGTTGTTAGAACCAATAAGGTTCTCTACATTGTTGTCATTTGGGTTTTCAAATGATAAATATATTCCATGGTTATCTTCTCTATTATATGTGTAATGGGTGAATATAATATGTTTGATAATATTCATAACCTTGATACATATGAAAACTATTTGTAAGAATTTTCCAATAGCCTTAATGCAAAGTGTTTGACAAAATTACACAAAAAAAAAACAATATTTTGGAAAACAAACATAATATTTCAATCTATCCTAGTTGGGGACATTACACCCCACTACATTTCATTGTTGACAGTGAGAGACAAAATAACCTAATATTGGCCAAGGTGATCAAGACATTGAAGATGCCAACAATGCCACACTGCCAACCATACACCATTGGTTGCTTGAGCTAGTGATGAGATCGTCGTGTTAGCCAATAGTGCCACCTTCCGTATGGAATCAAGCCCTTCAATGTTGATTTACTATGTGATATTTATCCACTCAAAGTTTTTGATATTCTTTTAGGAAAACCTTATATGTGGAAATGTCATGTTGTTTATGATTTCAAACACAATAGTTTCGTTATCACTTAGGGGGGTTAGCCCTAAAAGGTACCCAAGGAAATTTTGACTAATGTAATTTCATTGATCTCATAAAAATAGTGCTAAAAAGTAATCTCATAGACTACAAAGTTACTCTTCATGGTTCAGTCAGAAGGGGAATGAAAGGGCACTGTCACCAACACAACTTCAACATAGTGTCTCTATACATACAAAAAAAGCAGGTGGATAAGCTTGTAGTAGAAAATTTATAATTTTTGGATTCACCTATAGAGTTACCTCTGCATTGTCAAGTCAAAATTCCCATTAATGTGATACATGGTTCTCCCTTTTCCAATGGTTCAATATACATAAAATCACTTTTGGTAATGAGGATATAAAGCATTAAAGTCATGATCTCATCTAGAAGTACCACATTCCACCAAGATCCTCACCTTATTGAAGCCCAATTACATTGGTGAAAAATGAGGATGGAAAATTGTGGCTCTATATTGATTATAGATTCTTGAACAAAATCACTATCACGAACCAATACGTAATTCCCTAGATTAAAGATCTCTTGGATCAGCTCAAGAGTGGAAATTTGTTCAGCAAGACCAGTATGAAGTCGAGTTATCACTAGGTTCTTATATAATCAATTGATGTATGGAAGATAAACTTGAAATATAAAGAAGGTATCTTTGGTTGGTTGGTCATTATTTTCATATAGAGTAATGCTCCATTGAAATTCATTAGTATCATGGATGATATCTTATGGTCATTAAAAAAATATTTTATGGTATTTTATTTGGATGGAAACCTCATCTTTAGTCAAACCTAGCCAAAGTACTTGTAGCACATTCAATAGGTCCTAAGAACCTTTTACACATTATTTTGGTCATCTTAGTGATCCATTAACAACGTGTGTGCATGTTCCCAAAATAGCCTTTCTTCGTGAGGAAAGTGACTGAATTTCTCTTATCAAAAACCCTATTAAGGAAGGTCGTTGCAGGTTTCTCCACAAACCGGGTGTGATGATGCTTGGTCATCTCCCTCTTCTATGCAATTGGCATGTGACATCTCCATAGTATTCTCTATAGCTAGGGTGTGATGATGAAAAAAGGATAAGAAAAGGTTGAACTTTACGAAAGTTCTAGAAGAGGATGTTCTAGAAGATGAGGTGGCATCTGTATGGTTGGGATCCTACTCGCTTCTCTGATTTCGTGGGATCATCCTAATATCTTCAACCATCTCTCTTTCCCCTATATAAAGATGGATTTCTCATGGAAAAGGATAAGGTCAATGAAGGTTGGTTCAAGCAAGATTAATATCGAATAGGCTAAGAATTGGATGAGGAATTCTACTTCAGTTCATACTTGAGAGATTCATTTCAGTTTATCAAGTCATTGTGGATCTTCTTCATTCAAGGATTGCATAAAGTGTGTGTGTTGGAGAAAAGTGTCATCAGAAGGGGACCTTGCAACATCAAGGCTTTGGTTGAAATCTCCACTTTCATTTTAATATGATACAATGATATGTTTCTTTCCCATAAAACTTGCTTTATTTTATTGTATGATTCCTTGATCACATGCATAAGTTCTTGTTGAGTATATTATATTAATTTAACTTTGATTGGCTTGTGTTCTCTTGTAGATCCAATATCACCTGAGCAATAGAGTGGAGCTAGGACGAAAACGACAAGAGGAAGAAATATTAAATAGTATGTTGCCCATCTCTTGTTAGATAGTAGACTCAATGATTAGATCTTAGGGAAAGCATCATATTATGTTCTGGTTTTTTTTAGATATAGGTGGATCTAGGGAGATATGTTTATGTCTTCATTTACTGATAAGTCCCATAATGACACCTTTGGGCAATAAACATTATATGCCAATGTGGTGAAATGATCATTTTGAATGTAGAGAATACAATACTTAGGATACATCATGGATGAAAATGGGGCACATGTGGACCCAACCAACATCCAATTCATTGATGGTTGGCCATCTTTGATGAATCAAATAGAGCACTGCATCTTATGTATCCTCGCCACTTATACCACAATTTCTTGTTGGGTTTCTCTCATATATCTTGGCCCTTAAGTCAGATCACCAATAATGGAGATAAATCCAAGTTTTCATGGTCTAAATAAAATTATAAATCATTCTAGTATCTAAGCAAACACCTTTATTTCACACTAGTCTTCACATTGCTAGATATAAAACATTTGTTTGAGATTAATACACATGCCTTTTACTATGTTATTGATGTCATCCTTAGTTAGTAGGGACATCTGGTTTCTTATCATAGTGAAACATTGTCTAATGTTATTTGGCATCCCACCGATGACAAAGAGATGTACTCCATTGTGAAGGCATGCCAATAGTGGAGGAATTACATTATGGAAAAGGAAATGATCATTCACATTTATCACAAGACTTTGAATTTCATTCATACATAATGAAATATATAGAACAACCACCATAATAAATGATCCACATAGAAAGAATTCTAGAAGTGAATATTAAAGATAAGAAGGGTAGTGCTAACTATGTTGTTCATTACATGAGTCATCCCCCAAATTTGTCCCTCACAATAGTTATTCTCTCTTATGGAGACTATACCTATGGGTGGCCAACATTTTACAACAATGACACTAACTTCACTGCTACTTATCATACCGTGAGTGTCGAGAAACAAGTTTCAGACTTCCAGCTCTAGGATGTGCTCTTGTGCTATCTTTTCCATATTTTTTTTTCCTTCAAGAAAGCATGCAAAGATAATTTGGGAGGCACATTACAATCATGTGGCAAGGAAATTTGGGGTGGAGAATAAAGTATAAATACTTTATATTATATTATATTGGCCCAAACTTCGACATATAACATCGATTGGTACATCAGTTCATCCACTTCATGTTCCATCGCTAAGTCATCCATCAATAATAAGGGGATGTACACTCCTCTCCCTACACTATACAAGTCATGGGAGTCTATATCCATGGATTACATGTAAAATTTTCCCTCTACCAAACATGGTCATCATTGTGGTTTTGTGGTCATTTATTGGTTCTCTGAAATGACCAATTTAACACCCTATAAAAAGAGTATCACAGTCAAGGACATTCCTAAAATATTATTTCTGCATGTTTGGGTTCACTTTGGGATACCAAAGACCAAAATTTGAAAGAGGGACAACAATTTCCTCAACTCTTTTTGGTCTATCCTATTGTCTCCGATGGACACCAAGTTGACCAAATCATCTTCCTTTCATCCCCAAACATATGAAAAAACAAAGGTGGTCAATAGGATGATTTTTCTTGTCTTCAACATGTAAAACTCCAAGAATGAATGTACATGGGATTTGAGCCTCCCATATGTTCAACATAGCTATCCCATACTCCTCTATATATCTATTGGCAAAAATCGTTTTCAGGTATGCTTAGGGTTCTAGCCATTTTCCATTATTGATGTAGCTATGTTTGTTGCAACCTCCCCGACATAGTCCTCCCACCTTGAGACTGACACAAATAGAGCATCCAAATTAATTGAATAGCTCCAACACCTCCAACAATAGGTCCATTACATCATGGAGAAGGCCAATTCCAACTATAAGAAAAAACATGTCCAAAATCAGATTCCTCACAAGTTTCAAGTTGGTGATAAGGTGTGCTTTCATTTATAGAAAGAGTGCCTCACATACCACAACATGAAGCTTTGACGTCTCCTATACAGGAATTACACCATCACCAAGGATATGGGAGACAATAATTTTGAATTGAGTATTTCTTCTTTCCTTGTTTTTCACCTAGTATTTAATGTGGAGCTACCTTGAACATATTTCCCACCTCTATTGAACACCTCATAGGTGGTTGAGAAATTGGCCCCTAAAAAGATTGTTATGATGCGATCCTAACCCCTCTCCATGGATCATTAGTTAGTAGGATGTGTTTTCTATGTAATAAAGGCCGACATTAGTTAATAAGGCCCAATAAATAGAGGATAATAAGTCAATGTAAGAAGACCTAATAGAAGCTTCTGCCTCTAGAAAGATCTTCCTCTAGAAGATTCCTTAGAAGGTAGAATTAGTATAAATAAGAGTAAGAGGCATTAGACAATTGTTTCTTGGATATTATTGTAACAGAGATATTCTCTACTAGATTTTCCCCCTCAAAGAGCGAATAAAACATTGTTATCATTAATAAAGGTGCTCTTTCTAGTTTTATTCTGGTATTATTTGGGTATTGTTCTGGATATATCATTGTTGTTTTTCCATTTCTTGATAAAAATTTATGTTATACATATTAATTTACATCTGTAATAATGTAAGTGGTGTAAGATCTCGTTCTCTGAAAAGACTTTTGGGGTAAAACCTTTTCAGGGTAGAGACGTATTCCAACTTATTTAATCTACATAGATCTGTCGTTACGTGCATATACCCATGGTCGGGGAGTAATAAACGTAGGAAATAAAAGAGGTTCTTAATAACAAATTTGTTGGCCACCCTTATAAGCCTTATTGGTACCCCTTCAAGTGGTATCCCATCAGAGAACACTTGTGTACGTATCGAAAAAAGAATCATAAAGCCCTCTTGTTGAGATCAATTCCTTATTCCAAAATTTACTTCCCCTTTCTACTTTCCCAACTTATTTTTCCATTTCTTTTCCCTCTTATATACTTTCCCTTGTTTCCTTTTTCCTTTTCCTCACTTCTTCTATCCCTTTATAGTTACCATACTTAGTCGCATTTCAAAAATTGGTAGGTTCGCGGGTCTTCATCCCCATCCATTTCCCTATGCCACAAGTTCATCTGACCACTTCACTATATTATACTTAGTTTATTTTCTAACATCACAGGTTCATGGGGTCGATATTTCATTCTCCAAGTTCTGCGATCTCCACTTTTCACCCAAAATTCCCTGATCCTCATTTCAACCATCAGACTTGTCATTGGTCTTGAGTCCCTAAAATTTTTTTATTTCTTCTCCATCCAAGTCCGATCGACCATTGTCTTACACTTAACTTATTTTTCATCATCCACAACTGCAGGTTGGTAGGTTCTCGGGTTGGCGTGTTCATGAAAAAACTTCATATTCAAAACTATGATTACAATATGCATTGAATGTTATTTAATGATAACAACTAATCGTGCAGTCTTAGAAAATATTGTCATTAATGGAAAAATTTTGGAGGAGATTATTCATTAAATTGCATTAATTTTCCATTTGCCAAAGGATTGCATTATTGTCATCTCTCCGAAAGGATTTATTTCAAGTTATTATTCAGCTAAAGAATACTCACTTCAACCTAAGTGGAAACAACAACTAGACATCAATTCTATGGACATACTTTGAATATTTTTGGTCGTGAATACTAGAACTTTCAATTGTCCAGAACATATTCATATTATTCATCTCCTACTACACAAAAAGAAGTAATCTGGACATCCATAATTTCTCACGCCTGGTGTGTTCCTTATGTATTCGATTGAAAAGAACTTGTTGCATGGTTCATTGAGAAGTATGTGTCAAGCTAGATAATTATACAACTCCAATATCGCTCTCCCATTTCCCTTTCACCACAATTTTTTTCGCAAAATGTTGAAGCTCCCAGATCCAACAATTACCTTCCAAGGAGAATACTTTAGAGATTTTCTAAATAAACACAACAATGGCCTAGATATCCTACCTGAATATTGAAGAATCACATGACTATTCTAGAACACATAACCAAGATCCACGTCGATTCTTTTAAAAAACCCTTTCGAAAGATTGTTTGGATATTGACTAGGTTGACAAGTCAGGAAATCACTACTACCATTTCCCGCATGATTCTTTATATTTTACATTTTAAAGTAAGAGAACATGCTATATTTGACTCAGGAAAATTGATTTCCATAGAAATATCATCCCAATTATCACATTACAAAAGGGACAAAAAATTATTTCTAGCTTCCTATTTGGTATTTTCTATACTGTGTTGTTGTCAATTTCCAAAATTGACTATAAGTAAGAGGGTGAACTCTAAAATATATCTAGTTACCTTATGGTACCATTAATTATGGAGACATAAGACTTCTGTGTATTTTTACGAAGTTTACAATGATTTTGTCTCAATCCTTAAAGGACTGTTGTTTGGTAAAAATACCCGAGGACATCTAACTAGGATAACAAATTCTTGGATAAAAATGAATGATAGAACATATGGCAAAGCAGAGTGTCATCAAGATATTATGTTCCAAATAAATACCTCTATTATTCCATACCATGTATCTAAAACGTTTTTTATTATAGAAGTGGAAAGAAAATACAACTTTTGGTTACATTTTTTCCATGAAAAAAGGAAAAAACAATTCATCCCCTTCCCATGGAAGATTGGAGATTTCATTTTTAGGAACATAAACAAAATTGACAAGTTTGCGATCCATTTCAATAACGTACGATTAAAATATGTTAAAACGATCAAGGGGTTTGACCCTAACAACATCTTTGTGGAACACATTCTTTCGGTAGGATTTAGTAACTCCTTCATTCATACTACCTTGAATGACAAAGAAGAATAAGTTAACAACCAAAGTACCCATGTACATGAGGTTGTTGACCTAGAAATAGTACTAAGCACTAATGAGTTGTATAAGAAAAAAGGAAAAGGTCTCAATGAAAGGAGCTCCCAGTCTTCAGTTGTTACTCCTAAAAATACTACATCCTAGAGTAATGCTCCAATGACTCACCCAGTTAGAAATATTTCAAACAATAGTTGAAGTGGTGGATGAGAGAAGAACCCCGCCTTTAGGGAAAATTGAGAATTTTCATAAGTTCCCTGTAAGAAAGAAAAGAAAAAAATTGATACAAGAAGAAGAGGACAACCTCATAGAAAATGACATCCAAATATTTTCCCTATATGACATGGAGCTGCAGGCGGATATTGAGAAAGTATTTCCTGCGATAGAATGACCAGAAATTGTAACTCAACAAAGTTTTTTATTGGAATTTGTTGAAAATGTGATTTTTCGTGAAGAGTAATCCTTCACTTTTCAAAGTGTTATTTTTTATAAGGAGTCTAAAACATTGATTGTGGAAACTGGTTATCAAAAAAATAAAAAAAGGAAAATATCGCTCAGAGGTCGACCTGAAATACATGCGGCCATCCGAAATATCTAAAATTCACAAAGCAATCGGTGATGCTCTTGACAATTCCATCGATGGGTTGGAGGACGAAAATGCCAAGCTAAAATAAAGGACTAGAGAGTTGGAGGATTCCTTAATTCCTCTTCTAGTCCAGGATAGTCCTTTGTCAGTGGTCAAACCAACCACACCCGCTATTAAGTTGAAAGGATCTTTAAGCCTACTCACAAAAGTTAAGAGTTATGTAGAAAAAAATATTAATAAGATAATTTCACTAATAACAGAGGCATGAGATTTTTCGAAAAAATATAGTTTCTTTTGGATCAAGGGTACATGCCTTCCATGAATATATGAAAGCTGATATAAAGAACAAAATAGGTTTATGCACGGATGTTTTATTACCATTTGGAATCAAAGTCTCTAACATGATGGAACTGAGAATAAGAGAGGAGGATCTTCCTTCCCCAAGTTGAAGAAAACAACTAAATTATTGTTGGAAGGAAAAGATTAAAAAATTGAATAACATTGTTCAAGCATGCAACAAAGCCATACTGAAAAGAGAATAATTGGTCAAGAGACTCCCAGAGATAGACCTATCAAGAGGTACTAACGAATTACAAGACCCTAAATTAATTCTCAACTTAATTTTCCTAACAAAGCAACAATTTGACAAACAACTTGAGATATTTAAAGGGTTATCAGTTGGAAAAGTTTATGGCATACTCGAATATAATGAAGATGAAATAGGCAATTGGCTAGTTGATTATTACGTGAAAAATAAAGATATTAAGGAAGAAGTACATGGTATTTCTCTTTACTTAAGAGACTTGTAAGGTGAGTTATTCAACATAAAATCGGGCATGAAATAAATGTCACACCAATGAAAATTTATATTGAAGATTGGTTCAAGAAGGAAATCGAAAAATTAACCAAAGAAGGGAAAGAAACAGCTGAGACAGTTCCTGTAACTATCAATGAAGATAATAAAAGTACAAAAACAAGAAAGTGAAGACATGATATACCATCATAGTCAGTCCATGCTGATCACATTTTTATTTATTTATTAGTTTTTTATCCAGTTACTCTGCTTATTTCACTAGAAAGGTTTAACTAAAATCTGATAACTTCTCCCTGTCTTTCTTCTAGGTCTTGATACTATGCACTCCCCACCATTCTCCTTCTACAACTTACTTCTTGTTTATATTTTCTTTATGGTCTATGGGAGCCCCAATCCCTGTCCTAAGGACAAACACATTTAAATTTCAAAGCATTGTAACAGACTATATATTTTTTCAAAAATCCCAAGAGAACTCTTTCGGGATCAATTTTGAATGTACTTTGTAACTTTGAGTTTTGAGTATAAATTATTTGAGATTGATCTATCATTATCTTTATTTGAGCTCCCCCTGTCTTAATCTATTAAAGTTTATGCATGCAAACTATCTTATTTTATTTTATGTGATTAGAAATATTTAGTTTAACTATGATGGATGTGAGGAAATTTTGTCTATGTCTTTAAAATGTATGACGTGTGCAGTTCCTAGTCATTTCTCAGGAACTCTCTAAAAAAGAAAAGAAAAAACATTTTCTTTGTTGTTATTTTTTCTTGCAATCTTTATATTTATCTTATTATCACAACGGACCTCTACAAAGTCCCATATTCTAAAAATATAGAGTCCCAAGAAAATATTAAAATTAAGAGGAGTACCACCTCTATAAAAATGCAGGGGGATTTGTATCCCTGCGAGGTTGTCGTTTCCGGCCTAACAGATTCAAGCATCAACATTTTTGGTGACCATATTGGGGACTGATTTATTTTCAATATATTTGAGGAACCAGAAATATCCATGGCTCAAAGTTTCAGGAATAACATTCAAGAATTTTTTTTCCTATTTTAAGCATGGCTCACCTTTTTTGTAATTTCAAAAAGAAATGAGAAGCACCAAAAATTCGGGAGAATTAACTCCATGGTAAGTCCATTGAAAAAATTCAAAATGAAGGGTTCCATTCCTGTCATAATTCTTCTTTATATTCTTCATCAATCCCATCAATGGATTTTCAAGACTCGATAAAAGGGAGAGATACTCAAAGCAGGAGGAAATTTCATAATACCACGTTAAATCTACTAGAAATAGACTTTCAAATGTCAAACATTCTTATTGAATTTTTTTCTACATTCTTTCAGGATGCTTCAGAAGATGCAGAGAAACACTTGATTAATTTTAAAGGTACATGTTATGATTTCAACCTCATTGAAGACAATGTTACATGTATATTATTCCTACAAACTCTATGAGAGAGTGATCTTGAATGGTATAGTTCATTAATTCCTAACTCCATTACTAGATGGGATGTGTTAGAAGATTCATTTGCATAAAATTTCACCCCAAATGTATTCATATGTTTTTTCTGATGTTTTAAATGTTGCTTCCCACACACCCTATCGCACATGCACATAAAAAAGATGAAATCAATGATTTAGAAGAAGAATATCATGAAACACTACAAGACTTTTCTAAATCAAATCTTGTTGCTGAGAATGAAGGAAAGAATTCCAAAGAACAAGAAAAGGATATCATCATCTCATATACTCCATATGATCTGAAATGATCTTTTAAAGACTATGGTTAAATTTTAAAGCATGAGTTAATTAACCAATTAGGAATTGATGAAAGAAGAAGAAATTAATGAGATATCATAGCAACAATAATCAGAAATTTAGATCACACTGTAAGCATAAATATCAGAAAACCATAACAACAAATTTTTTAATCGAGTTCATCTAGATTGCCTACGTCTCTGGGCCTTTGTGTCAGTGGGTGAATCTTTCTGATGTCTCTTCAATGCTTAAAAAGTACATCAAAATGGTGTTAAATGGATTACAAACTTGTGTGGTTTTGTTCTTCTCAACCTAAAGAATCCAACACAACTGATAGATATAAAAATGGTTGAGCATACCTCCAAAAATTGGCTTGCAAAGTTCCCCTCCTCAATGGCTTCCCTGCATAAAAATGGCTTTGGCTTTCAAATTCCTCATCATTTATCCTATTATGAACCTCTCATATTTTTCTAAGGACCCATGGCTTATATATATTTTAATTGGGCATCAACCTTCCAAATTTATCCCAAGATATGGCCTCAAATCGAGCTCCAGATGTCCCAATAATGGGAAAAATCCATTAAAAACAGTTGAAAAATCTTTATTATAAGGTAAAAAACCTAAAAGTTTTCCAAATTCATGCTATCACCCCATCTTCGAGCTCCATCCCACATGGGATAGGGCCATGTGACCTCAGGCTCGTAACTGCGTGTTGTCCCTTGCAGTCTTGGCTCCTGGTCTCATGGCTATGGCCCATGTGGTGAATCCCTCCTCCAAGGCGCTCCATATTTTGTTGTAGCTCCGATTATGTAGCCCCTCGTCGGTCGGGGTTGGCCCCTATTGATCAGGGCTTATCCCTTAAAACATGCCATAGCTCAACTTAGATATTAATTCGATGGGTTTCTACTAATTCCTGCCACGTAGCCCGATAGGTCCACCCCCTTCCACGAAGTCATTGCACCCACAGAGGTCAAGGGTTTGAAACCCCAGAAGCCATAACAATTTTTTGAACTAGCTGACATTGGAAAAATATGGGGTGCGACGTGGTAGCCTCTGATTGGGCCACGTTTCATCCTGGGAATATACCATACCACACAGTCACAACACAATCAGTGTACAGTCAAAATGCCACATCATTGTCGTACAACCCAGTCATCTTCCACGTTATCTTTCGTACATCCCAGTCACCTACCACGTCACCTATCGTACATCCATGTGTCATGCCATGTCATCATCCATAATGTTAAGCCCTAATATTGGCTCATTACCCATTAATTGGGACATATTATATTAGTAATGTTATTTTATTTATGTCGGCTTTAGGACATTAGTTGTAATTATACCTCCTAGTCTCCTATATATACCAAGGAGACATTCTCATTTTGAATCATCTTGTACTTGAACATTTAAGTGGGGTAAAAGGAGGTTGCCCCCTCGAAGAGGCTTATTATCTAAAATTATCTCTTTTTCAAGGCGTTGAGTACTTTTCCTGAAGTTTTTCTATGCTATATTGATGTTTGGTTCTTAACATATGGTATCAGAGCTCAAGGTCTTGGGGTTTCACTGCTACATCTGAGACACCGTGGAATTTTCTCTATAACGTTCTTTCTACAATGTTTCAAAAAGAACAGATTGGAGGATATTTATTAGATGGATCAAGGTACGTTGGGTTAAAAATTTATCTCCTGAGACCTTATACTTTAGGAGATACAGTCTGTACAATATAGGGTTCTGGAATCATCTTGAAATGAGTCATTGCGAGCGTTTCACTATAAACACTTTTCTATAACGTTTCAAACCCTGAACTTTGGAGGCCATTTACAAAAATTAGTAAGTTATCTGTGGTAAATATTTCATCTTCTGGGTCATCTTAAATTTGTAGATACACCTTGTGTAAGATAGGGTATCTGACTAGTCCTATTGATTAGTCTCAAGAAGGTGTTCCAGGTAAAACAATCATAACTTCTTGCTATAGTATCCAAATTGAGTGGGACTAGTTTCATTAGATCATGGACAGTCTGCAGTATTTTGGGTACAAGTTTCAGAATTTGATATCAATTATTTTGTGCATGGAATTCTATACAAGTGAGATCTCCTGGAAAGGCCAAAAATTGTCAAGTTGTGAGGAAGTTACTGTAAATTCCACTTGGCACATCCAATTTTGATTAGACATGTGGAATTGTAGAGAAGAAATATCAAATAACTACCTAAAAGAAAGTTTCATACCCAAAAGGGTTAAAAATTGGGAGATAGAATAGAATAAATATTGTTTAGCAAAACTGCCTCAAAATCAAGATTCAAAAGTGATACTTGGCCAACATGTGACCAAAAAAGGGACCTTCTACACCAAATAAGCCTCCAGAAAATCCTAATTGGACTCTTGATGAAGGTGAATCAAGAATGGAGAAACTCTAACTTTGGTTTGAATACCAACCACGTTCCTAAGATTGATATGAGGAAGTTTGATGGCAAGGACCCAATCACATGGATACTTCAGATTGAGCAATTCTTTGATCTCCATAATGTGCCACATACACAAAAGGTACGAATTGCTTCTTTATATTTAGAACC